>JAHWFP010198806.1:0-77281 GCA_023313725.1 Lithobius niger | reverse complement strand
AAAAAAAAAACGAGGTGCCCCAACTCCAACTGACAGTTCCGGGTACGGCACTGCTTCAAAAAAAGCCACAATAACAGGCTACGTTACTTCAGCCACTGCTGCCATTGGCCCTCTCACTGAAAAGGCACCAAAAAAAAAGCAACTTGATGTCGCCGACCGAAAATTGTAGTGTGTTATCTGAAAGCAAAACTGAACAATTTAACGATGGTGAACTCGGAGACGGTGAAGTTTTCAACTCTAGGACTGATACTGACAGTGATGAAGACTGCGCTGAATGGCTGTCACAGATGCAAGTGACGAAAATCATTCTAATTCTGATCTGTCAGAAGCATTACCCGGTGGACAGACTAAAAAAATTGTTGGTGGTCCTCTTGATATATCTCAGTTAGTCGTAAATGAACCAAAACAACCAGATTTAAAGTGTTGTCCACGTACAAAGTTTGGTGACAGGTGGAGAAATTTTCGCAAAGGATGGTATGAGAGATTTCCGTGGATAGAGTACAGTGTGATTACAGATGCAGCCTATTGTTTTCCGTGTAGACATTTCTCAAATACGACAGAATTATCAACATATACAGCACAAGGTTGGTTTCAATAAACATGAAAACAGTTTTGCTCACAAGTCATGCCAGGCATGTTGGGACTCTTACAAAGCCATGCAAAAAATTGGTGCAGCAAGTTCTGTTTGTACATTGTTAAGTGATGCTATCACGCTGCATTTATTGCGGAAAATAGAAGATACATTGCTACTGTAGCTGAAATTTTGCTGTATACTGCTACACAAGGTATTGCACAAAGGGGAAATGATGAGTCACAAAAAAGTAAAAACAGGGGTAACTTCATTGAACTTGTAATGTTAATGTCTAAACATGACGACACGCTTAAAAAAAGATAGATGGTCCCAGAAACGCCAAGTATTTACACCCTTCTGTGCAAAACGAACTGGTGCACATAAGGGCCCAAGAAACAATAGCAGTTATTAGAGAAGAGGTAAATGTATCCAAATATTTTGCAATAATGGTGGATGAATCCAAGGATATTAGTAAAACTGAGCAGCTCTCTGTTGTAATACGCTATTACCTAAATGGCTGTACTTTCGAAAGGTTTCTGGGCTTTTGTAACGCAGAATACTTAAATGCCAAAGCTCTGTTTGATTACGTAAAACTGAGTTTAAGCAAGTGTGGTATTGACATTCAGAACTGTGTAGCTCAAACCTATGACAGAGCGAGTGTGATGAGCGGAAAGTCAAATGGTGTTCAGTCTTTAATGAAGAAAGAGATACCTCAAGCTATTTATGTACATTGTATGAATCACAGACTTAAATCTAGTGATAGTAGATACTGTCAAATGTATCAAAAGTGTCAGAATTTTTTTTACCTGCTAGAAACTTTGTATATGTCTGGATCAGCAATACACCCAACGTTCATAAAAATTCAGCAGAAACTGCAACTAGGTACTGGCAGAAACAAAGTGGAAGTGTATGAGCTAAAACAGCTGAGTGATACTCGATGGACATGTCAAGTTGCTGCCTGCACAGAAGTAAAGAAAACATTCCCTGAAATCTTGCTCACACTTACACAAATTTCAATTGAGAATAGCAGACGTGCGTCAGAAGCAAAAGGCTTGCTGCTACAACTTGATAAGAATTTTGTGATTCATTTATTGTAATTATTTTAAGAATTAGTACTTTCCGATATAAAAATATCGGTATCGGTAATCGGTATCGGTAACTAACGTTACACAACCGATACTTCTTACCAATATAACATTAACTTATTAACAGCAACTGTCTTACAACGTCCATTTATTATTATCAGAATAACATTAGCTTTAGCTTAGCAGACGACACTCAGTGCATTCGGCCTCTGCCTCATGCACTCTAATTGCTGCCACATGTGGGCCCATCCAGATACTCAGTCAACATCAGTGGTCCGGCTCCTAACCCAATCAGCTCCTCCCTCAGCCTCAGCATCCAATCGCACATCGTCTGCTACACAAAAGAGCAGGATGCAGGCCCCCTTTAAAACGAAGGGTCCTGCAGATTTTCACTCTCACTCCCCGACTTTTTGGACATCAATTGCCACCAGCCACTGAGCCTTTGGAGCCGGAATTCCCACAGCAGTGTTCAGAGTTAAGTAATAACGACGATCTCGGACTTAGCCGAATTTTAAGGGAGCTTCCCTCCTTTAGAGACTAAGTTTGGGTCAGTGTTTGGAAAGGGCGCATCTTTATATAAGAGCCCCTTTCTTATTGCCCTTAGCCCCAATTAATCTAGAGTGCTTTAACGTTAGTTATTGAAGGTTTAACTTGAATTAACGGTGGGATAACCCCAACCCTAAATAATCGAATTAAATAGCTTTTGAACCGATATCTTGTGTGGACTCCTTCACTTTGCTCATTATTGCTTGTATATGCTGTAGTTAGTAACGATCGCATTAGCGCCGGCCGGTACGAATTTATTATTACGTACCTCTGTTATCCTCGTAACCCTAACAATCAGGAATTACGAGAGATTTACATTATGCATATTTATTTCTTAAGATTTTGAACGAACTGAAAGTGGTGCCCGATATTTGCAAAGCAATTTGTGTGATATTGTTCAAGCTTGCATTCTTGTTGATGCAACTACTAGCCAACTGAAAGAAATGCGCACTACCAAGGATCACTGCTATCATCAGGAACTCCTTGCTATCATCAGGAACTCCTTCTCTGTTCTTGACGAACGTACATTCTTTTTGCTCTACCGCTCCCTTGTTCGCAGCATCCTTGAGTACGCTAATTCTGCTTGGTGGATCAGATTTGAATCCGACCGCGAAAAACTCGAGAGACTCCAGAGAAGAGCCACAAAACAAGTCCATTCCATCCGTCACCTCTCCTACACTGAACGCCTGAAAGCTCTCCGACTCCCCACCCTCGAATACCGCAGAATCCGACGCGATCTCATCTTTACCTACAACCATCTGCAGTCTCCCTCAAACACAAATAAACCCCTTTTTGTCCTCAATAACAACCCACAAACTAGAAACAACGGGCTCAAGATCTTTCAACGCCGCTGCACTTCCAAAAACCGAGAACTCTCTCTTCCTTTCCGGATTTGCAGCACCTGGAACCGTCTCCCTCGGGACATTGTCACCGCATCAAATACCAATATCTTCAAAACCAAATTAGATACCTTCTTACCGACCATCACCCCTCAGTTTGTGTACAAGAACTGGTGAACCCTACCCATTTCCTCCCAGCATCAAAAGCAACAAGCTTCCTGCTGGTGTTATTCAATGTCAATGTCAATGTCAAATCCAATACTACATTTAATGAAATCTGGAGTGAGTACGAAAAATTAGCAAATGACAATGGCTTGGAGCAAGGCGAAAAAAATTCAAGTTCTAGAGTTAGGCAGCTGCCTAAACATCTTTCAGATTATCTAGTAACAGAAACAGACTGTGGGTTCAATGAACTTGTTGGTTCAGCCACTGCCACTGAATACAAAATTCATGTATTTTTTCCTGTTATAGATAGAGTTATAAACGAATTAGAAAGCCACTTTTCTGAAAACAACCCAATCTTGTCTGGCTTTAACAGCCTCCAACCAAATAATGATAAGTTTCTGAACATGGCTATCCTTAACCCCTTGGGTGAACACTTTAGTTGTGATATGGAAAGTATAGACGCTGAAATAAAACTGTTACCTAAAACACTTAAACTGTATACAAAAGAAACTGGATGCACAGTAAAAAGTTTAATAGAATTAGTGCAGTTCTTAAAAACCTACAAATTAGCATTATGTAAACGCGGTCTCGTATCAGACTCTCGTGGTGAGGACACCTCAACACCACCGAAGAAAAAACCTGAGGGCAGAATTCTTCCACACCAGAAGAAAATCATCTTTATGACGATTCCACTTTAAAAATGTAAATAATGTATATTTTTTCTCTTAGGCATAAAGCCGAAACACCACCAGCTTAGTTATGTTTTAGATACACAGCACACGATATTTTTTATTTGTAACAGGTGACGACGTTGTTTATTCATGAAAAATGTCCGACGTTCAAACCGCTTGTCCATTTTACAAATAACTTTTAAAACTAACCTAATCTGCGATATAGCCTATTGAAACTAGCTGGTATATTTAATCTTTTGATTTTTGCACTTAATGCACTTTGGTAAACTTAACTTCTTGCCATGAACCCTACCGGAGCTCGAACTTTTACGTTTGTCTATTTTTACGGACCCAGTGTTTATTTTTATGTTTATTTTTTATAGCATCTCCATCCAAACTCCGACCGTAGAAAACCTCTAAAAACGTAAACAACCAACCTTCCTTCGATAAAAATCATGCTTTGTAAATAGCAGTCCGTTTCCAAAGTCAAATGTTTATTCTGAGCAATACACTTCGTTTCCCGCCCCCCCTCCTTCAATAGTTGCGATACGTAATATCGTAGTTTTGTTTTTATAGGCCTAAAAATTCACGTTGTTATGAGTTTAAAACTCACTTGCACTTCAAAAGCAAGGCCTCTAACGCTTCCAAGTCGGCAATTCCCTTTGTCAATGCAGCCTCCGCAATTCCCGTCCAACCAAAACACTGCATTCAATTCCCCATCCACTCAGAGCGCTCAGCAACCCTGCCCGTCCGCGCCGTCATGCCAACTTCCGGTAGTGACAGCTGGGCCGGTTTTGGTCAGTCTCTCCTCCTACAAGTGTCCACCTCTTCCTCACTCACCCCCTCCGTCGCTCTCCTACAGGTCCGCGCTAACCCTCTACCTGCCTGCCAAGCAGAAGCTATATAAACCCAGACCCAGGAGAATTTCGTTAGCACAGCTCAGGATTCTCAAAGCTAGAGGTCGCTACGCCGGTCGGGAGTGGAGATGCCGCGGTCCGATTGTTGCCATGCCGGGCAAAGGTAGTGGTTCGTATGTAACTTAGTTTAGATTGAAATTTTATCTTTTGGACTTACACGTCAAAATTTATAGTTTAATTTTAAACTTAACCTCGTAGCTTTGAAGGTAAATTTATGGTGCGTCAAGCCAAACGGCATTTCGGACGTTGGCGGCCATAATTTAAGGGTTCACGGTCCCTTACTAAAAACCAGCTTTATTTTTATCGTTTTTTTAAACACAGTTTAATGTAAACAAGGACGGTTTGATCTTCGTGGGTGTTCCATTGATTAAACGCTCGGATCGACTTTATAGGTAGCTGCGGCTTCTATAATTTAAGGAGTTGACTTATCAACAGCAACTCTAGGGGGTTTAATGCTTTGTTGTTACCCGTAGAAAAATAACTGTAAAACAGGTCTACTATTATAAGTCAGCCGAGGCTGTCTGTAATTTAGAGGGCTCTTTTGCGAAATCCCCATTGCCTAAAAACTCACTTTTTTTTAAATTTGAAATTGTTTTTGTTTGAACTAAATCCAAGTTCACGTGTACGAATTTAATGTAAAATTCTTGAAATGTTTTTAACCTAAAAACCAAGTTGTAAATATACCAAATGTAAAGTGCGGTCATTTTAACATGTTTGTTTAAAATAAAAACCAGGAGTTTTAAACGTCCAACGGTTTATTCGTTCGTTGTTCGCTAGAAGTTACTATTTAAGATAATTCTCTTCAAAGTTAACTTAGCTAGCCTAATTCCCACCTTGGTGCCAGCGTTACCACTTATTATTACTAGTTAGCCTACATTATTAGGACATCGTAGCTCCATTCTCTACACCGGGACTGTAGCAGTTGTGCTGTTTTAACTAAAAAGTACTAAAAGTCAAACCAGAGTGATGATAAGGAAGATCCAGTTACACCAGGCGACAGGCGATGCTATAAGCACCTACCCCATCGTAGCACCCGCCGTTACAATTACATGAACTGTATCAACTATGTGTTATAGTGTTAACTATTCCTGCATCTATAGTACGTGCTGTTAGCGGCAAAAAGTGCCAAAACATTTCATTTCTGGCAACAAGCTGCATATTGCACATGGAAGCTAAACACACATTGTAGTTTCCAAATCCACCGGGAGACACTCCCGGAAGTGAAGACGTAAGGCGTGATGACGTCATCAAAATGGCCACCGTCCGACGTACTAAATGTCTATTATCTCCGGAACTAATCGATCAATCCTAATGTGCGACCTATTGTTGGAAAGATAATTTAATTTGCTAAAAGAAATACCTGAACAATGTATGCCGTAAATCTATTAGTTTTTGCGTAATTTGAAGGTAAACATATTATTACGTCCTCGAAATGGCTACCATGTGATATACTAATTCTCGTGTATCTCTGGAACTAATAGATCAATCTTATGGTGTAGCCTATCGTTGGAAAGATAATTTAATTGGTTAAAAGAAATGCCAGAGCAATTCTGCCGTATACATATTAGTTTTTGTTTAATATATAGAAAAACATATTATAGCGTCATAAAAATGACCGCCATGCGATATACTAATCTGTGGTATCTCCGGAACGAATATATCAATCTTATCCTGCGACCTATTGTTGGAAATCTATATATATATTTCGCTAATGAGCGGTGAGATATTAATATTGATATTTATTAGAGCTTACTGGCCTGTTACACCATGTGCTCAAACTACTCTACTTACATCTAACTACTATACATCATGAACAAGTACCAGGACCAGTACCAGAACAAGTGCCCAACTACCCTATTGACCATTCTCCAATCACCGCACCGCAAGCAACGAGCAATGGGGAATATGAGGGAGGGGGGGGATGGAGGCTCGAAGAGGGGAGGGTTCGCCATCTGTTTTCATTTCATGTTCACACATGCGGAAATCAGCTACACCGGCGTATGTTACGCTGGAGTTCAAAGAAGGAGAGAGAGGGGCAGTCGTTCCCCTTTTTATTCCATTCTACCCAGTACAGTATTTCACTCAGGTACCGGCTAGACCGGCATATGTTACTCCGGGGGTACAGCTAGTATAATTTAATTTGCCAAAAGAACTACAAGGACAATGTATGCCGTAAGTCTCTTTTGTTTAATTTGAAGAAACACAAATATACGATAAGATAAGACAAATTATTGCCACTTTATACGTGTCACTAAAGTTGGTTTTATTCTGCGTTTTGTTATCTATAATGTATTCACTTGTGCTACAGCTGCAATTGATAATATAGAACATAACACAGCCTTCAGTACATCGGCGAACTCATTCTATGGAACAGGCATGTCTCATCTTTCACCCACCAGAAGGTATGTCTGTGACAACCCGTCTCAACCTAGGGCAATCAAAGAATAAAGCAAGATAGGCTTGGCCGAGTCCTCCACAAGTCTTCCTCATACGACTAAATGTTCATGTGATGCACCCTTACCAATGGTCGGGAAAAAAAACCATTGGTATACCCGTGGAAAATGATGGACTGGTCAGAATCCACCAGAAGCAAGGCTGACCACAAAGGTAATAGTGTTATCTTGGGTAGCCTTCCATTCCCGTCGAAACATCCATGAAGGTTTGAAAGGTAAATGCACATCAATTCTGTTCCCAATATATGATGTGAATTCCTCATTCATGGTTCGCCGTGCCATGAACATTATAATAAGTATTCTTAAGAAGATCAATCCGTCACAGACACCAGTTTAAGGCCGATCAACCATCAAAAAACTGCATATAGAAATGGCTGTAATCCCAATGATTGGTTATGATTCAGCAGGTAGTGGCTAGAATGAAAACTTTGTTCAAGCCTTTGTTGCAACACCATGAAGGGCAGACAGCATTCTAAAGTTATCGGTGGATCGCACGTAAAACAAAGCAGGTACTCAGTGCGTACCTACTTTGTTTTACGTGCGATGACGCAGACGCACACAAGATTAGCATAGCAGGCCATCATATTCTGCAGAATGAGGTTATCAGAATCAGGGTGATGACTTGACAGTTCAGACAGCCGTTTAAGCGGAGGCAACAAGAATCGGCTAAATTGATATTCTGGGATGGATGACAACTGCTGGGGTAACGTAGCCTCTATAGACTTGCAAGTGTACCAAGAGAGGTACGAGATGTCATATCAAACAATGACTTTCTTGTACACTACCGTGTGCCTGTGACGGTCACTGCTCAAGTGACACACTGTGAACAATATGACACAGCCTTAATAATTTACCGTTTCCAAAAGAGCCACATATAAAGCGGCAATAATTACATGCACATTATCTTTTCATTCACATTAAACAAAAACTAAATTATTTTCGGGATACATTGTTCGGGCATTTCCTTTAGAAGATTAAATTGTCTTTCCAACGACAGGTAGCAAGATAAGATTGATCAATTAGTTCCGGAGATACGGGAGATTTAGTATATTGCATGGTCGCCATTTTGAGGACGTCATAATGTGCTTTCCTTCAAATTACGTAGAAACTAATAGATTTATGGCGTACATTGTTCAGGCATTTCTTTTAGCAAATTAAATTATCTTTCCAACAATAGGTCGCACGATAAAATTGATCAATTAGTTCCGGAGATATTAGAGATTTAGTACATCGCGTGGTGGCCATTTTGATGACGTCATCACGGCTATACGTCGTCACTTCCGGGAGTGTCTCCCGGCGGATTTGTAAACTACAACAAGTGAACAGCTTCCATGTTCAATATGCAGCTTGTTGCCGGAACTGAAATGTTTTTGCACTAACAGCATGGACTACTAGTGCTGCATATGAAAGAACATTTTCTTGCATGAAAAGAGTAAAAACGTACCTCTGCAATCGAATGGGTAACGACCGTTTGAGTGACTTAGCTATCCTTGGAATAGAGATAGCAATAGCAAAGTCTATTAATTTGGAAAATGTAGTTGAAAGTTTTGGCTCTCTTCATAAGAATAGACGTCTAGTACTAAGATAGTGATGAATGCAAGAATAAGGTAGGCCTATACTAACTAAAACTTAAATGAATCTCATTCAGAGTAAATTATATTCGTTCTTTTTTGAAAAATAATAAATACAACGGTTTGTAGAAACTTTACTGCACGTGTAGAGTAATTTATTTTATGTTTTTATGGGGCATATTTTACAAAAAAAAATTGGACTTCATTGAAGCTTACGTTACGTTCAGGTTGAATTAAATGAAATAGAAATGCCTAATGCGGCTGGCTACTTGAAAAAAAAATCCTTGGCCCATGCTGTTTCCCGATGTGCCCTCTGTCGGCGCGCCCCCCCGCCCCAAGCAATTCAGTCCAGGCGCCGTCACTGAGCAGAAGTGATAAAAATCTCGAATAAAAATCAAGAAGAATGGAAAATTCGCATTCCACTTACAGCTTCAGTTACAGCACCAACAATTTGCTTAATTTATTGGAACAGTAAATACAATTCAACCACAATATCAGCAGAAAAACACAGGAAAAGACAACCAAAAAGAGCAGCGATATTTTCAGTCAACCACAAGCAAGCTACCGAAGCGATGCCTCACTACCCTCATCTAGCGGCAAAAATAGACACTGAAAACGAGGGTGAAAGAAACACCTATAAATGCAGCAGGCCTGGTAAACCCTCCTAAATCAGCGCAAACCAACGTCAATACAGTTGAATCAGTCGTCATCATACAGAGCCCAGCGAGATAGCTCACAACTATCATATAGCTGAGGCAAGTAATCCTAACATCCTCAAGGCCAAATCAGATACGTCAAAGCTCACCATGAGCTCGTTTCCAAGAGCCATAGAGATCTTGCAAACCGAAACCACTCCCGACTTCATTGGCTCACAAAGTAAACCGGAATAATCCACGGTAGAGTTAGACAAAGAATGAAATAACTTAAGAATTGAATTCTCACTCCCAGATTTAGACGAACATGAAAGCATAGAATTCTTAGAGAAGTTGGACACACAACAAGATGCTTTTATTTTATTACAATTTATTGGGGATAAGGAAGCAGATGACCCACACTCGGGATGACAGCTAAATCGCACTGATTATACAAATCCCGATGATCCAGAGTATCGCAACAGCACAAAGTATCAAATGACTTCCAAAAAAAAAAAGCCATACAAATGCGTAGTATGGGATTCCGCCAAACAAATTCCGGGACAGAACCCGAAAACCCGACATGTACCAACCGTATTATAGCAGCAGAAACTTAGGAAGCATATACAAGCAATTTTAGCTTGCAATGAAGCCAATGGCATAAGATTCCCACTACAATAGAGTGAGAAGCACATTAAAAACAGTATTTTCGGGTGATCGCAATAAACGGCACGAATTTCATCATCCGATCATAGTGACCACGTCAAGCATTTAAACGAACGAATAACGTCAGATCCCATATCATTTCTCTTGTCGCAGTACGAAACGATACCAAACTAGCAGTTAAAATTTTGAAAAAAAACACCGTATAAATGCTCGTCGGATGATCTTGCTTGTAGAAATCTCGGCAGCAGTCGAATGTACCTATAAGTCTTTAAATGCAGGGCCCTCATATCAAAGTTAGGGGCCTGGGAATAGCTACAACAGTGCCCCCCCCCCCCTTCCCCAAATGAAATCGTAAAAAGGTTACACTAATGTTATAATATTTGACGGCCACAATTGTGCTCAACGTTGTGGTTCATTCATTAATCTGGGCTATTACGTTTGAAGGCTTCCCTGACTAACAACCTGATAGGTTTGCACTGCACTGCTCCTGCTCCATGCTCGTTGCAGTTGGATTTGAGTAGTTGTTTGTTGGGCGTACACAAAAAATTCACAATAATTACAAATTGAGTACATTAATCAGATAGTCCTCAAAACTCACAATTGCTTAAAGAAAAAACTTTTTTTGTAGGCCGTGCGGGCCCCTTGAACTACGGGGCCTGGGTAGTGGATCCACCTGACCCCCCCCCCCGATTGTGGGGGCCCTGTTTAAATGTACTTACCATATGAATTGTGTATCGGTGTTGTGTATTTTATTTAGATAAAAATTATAAAAACACGAGTTTTGTGTACAATTTCCGCTTTTAAATAAGCAAGAAAAACATTATGTGCAAACATTGCGATTTATAGCAAAAACCAATGCAGGTCCCGATGGTAAGGCAGCATGTTAAAACTGCAAATCATAATTAAAACTAAAAAAACAATTTGAGTCATCCGTAGTGAAAGGACAGGGTCTCTTGCGTCTGTCAGTTGAAAAAATATGTACGGTAATAAATTGCGAAAATCCAGTAAAAAATACATGCATGTTGAGCCGGACGAAAAATTCCCGTGCACTCAGTCGAGTTGCTAAACGCTGGTGACAGTCACAAATTTTAAAACCCGAAATTTCGATTCAAATGATACAAAGTTAATAACCGAAAAAGTAAAATTACCAAGCAGTAAGGCTTTACAACTCCGCTTTATAAGGCTTACTTTATAAGGCTTTATAAGCACCTTAAGGTTTCAAAATTAACGTAAACAAATAAAATAGTAACAACCAGTACACTATGCGTTCGTAGGCTAATCCAAAGAAGAAAGATAATTTAGTAGGATAATTTCGATAATCTAATTGCTCCATCTTTGGGCTAACCCACTAACCCTTGGCTAAATAAGAGTATCCTGTGAACCTAAGACATTGCATAATGCCATGGGTAGTAAATATATAGACCCTTGGCAAGCGACATATGAGACCTTGAGTGACGATAGTCTTGACTAGCGATATAAATAATCTTTAGCAGAAACGTAGTCGAGCAAGCTAAAAACTCGAAGAGAGTAGAAACGAAAAAATAAAAAGTATAAAGTTTCATTGAGAGATAAACATACCAGCACGAATTTCTTAACGACATGTAAGGTATACAATTAATCCTAAGTAATACATAAAAGGCACATATAACCTGGAAATGAAAAATTATAAGTTCGATTGATTGCTTCGGCAATATTGGTAAGCGCATAATGCATTTATGCAAGCCTAACGCAATTCAGTGAACCAATTTCACTAGGACAATGCTAACATAAATCGTGATACGGCATATCAGCTGTACTAGTAAGGCCAAGTAGTCCCGAAATAAGATAAACTTAAGTTCAGTAAACAGTACTAACGTAACAATGGGCAAAAGTAACCCAGGATCGAAGTTCAAAATAATGGAAATTCGTAAGAATACTTTCACGTAGAAGATTTGAGGAAAAAAAAAGCAAAAGCAGTGCTAGAAAATTATTAAGACAGTTATAGGCTACCCGGAAAATGTAAACAAAATATATTTACGTTCCCGCTGAAAAAAAAATGTGTGCGTAGTCATTATGATGTATAATAAGCAGTAAGAATTGTTGATAAGAAATTATGGCAGTAGCCAAGCCAAATGTTACTAAGTATAAAAGAATAGATTTTGTAGAATGCAAGGTCATGTTTATCAGGCACATCTAGAGGCATTACATATAAAGAGTAAAGTAAATAATTCTGTTGAATGTTCCCATCTTGTAATTGCACAGCAAGGGATTGTCGTCGAAATGGTTACAAAATCTACAGGGCACGAGATAAGGAATGTACGTTACGACATGACTAAAAGTGTATAAGCAAGTCAATGCTAGAAATATAATTTTGTATAAGTACAGCCATTACATTAGGCACGTAACAAAAATTCCTAGAAAGTTTACCAAAAAAAAACGGTACTGAGCATAAGCTCCTTGTAAGCCACATAATAGGCATGTCAGATAAAAACATAATTAGGGTAAGCAAAGCGAACCGACACTCCCGAGTGGCGCAAGGATGTAGTTATCAGGCACACCGGAGCACGAATTCCTCCTAGGTGACCATTTAAATAAACCAACAAATAAAAATTCGTTTGGCAAAGCGTTCCCTTACCAGCCGAGACTGAAGCAGCAAATTTAAACCATACAAAAATTTTCAGATAGGCCAATTCATAAATAAGGTGGCAAAGAAAAATTTTACAAGTAGTCACAAAATAAAATTAAAACGTAATAAAACAGTAGAAAGCATAATGAGACGAAAGGCCGATTCGGTCAGGCACGTCAGATAACCAATATAAGCCTCAATAGTAAGATCGTTACATTTCAGCGCACGTACGCAGTCGTATAAATAATTCACCCCCTCCCTCCCTCAAGGGAGGAGAGCGAAAAAATTTTACCAAGTTCTAAAAAAAAAATGTGTGCGCACGTTTAAATCCATAGGCGCCATGACTAAGAAACTCATCACAGCAATAAGTTTGTCAGGCTAAATCGGTGGCAGTTAAGTTTCAGGCACAATAAGCCCAAAAGTAATTAGGACATCCAGATCCCTCATCAGGCATAATCTCCAGTTGACACGAAGAAATCATTTACTAATTTACTCACAGGCGCAGCACCCACATTCGTTAGGTATAAAATTGGTAAAGCTTCATCAGGCACGAGATAACAGATCCCGCAAAGAGACGCAGACAGAAGTCAATAAGACCACATAAAAAAAAAACAAAGTTTCATTTTGGTTCCATAAAAAGTAAGAGGTTTTCACATAAAAAGGCGTAAAACTGCTACTAAGTATGAAAACAAAAGTAAAGATTTGCCAAGTATAAAACTCATAAACCTTCATCAGGCACAGGTGCGCAAGTTTATAAAAGGCACAAGGCCAAAGTTACAGGTATACCGAAAAAAAATCATATATAAATAATTTCAGTAGAAAAGGTTCCCAGTCATCACATAACACGTTCTAATAGCCTCCCCCCTCCACAAGGGAACACCAAAAGCACCAACA
Organism: Lithobius niger; assembly: GCA_023313725.1. Lineage (NCBI taxonomy): Eukaryota > Metazoa > Arthropoda > Chilopoda > Lithobiomorpha > Lithobiidae > Lithobius > Lithobius niger. The sequence goes on along the minus strand of JAHWFP010198806.1, from coordinate 63,666 downwards.
AGAAAAAAAACCTTCATCAGGCTCAAACATAAAATTATCATCAGACGCATTAATAAGCATCACCAGGCTTCATAAGCATCACCAGGCACAATAAGCAAATTTCACCAGGCTTCATAAGTAAACTTTCATCAGGAATGAAAAAAAAAATAAGTTCTCTGCTGGCACATTACCCAGTTTTAGTCAGGTACAGAGCTGCTAATCTTCGTCAGCACTAAGCTTCAAAATTTTATCAGCCACGCCAGAGAAAATTTAGCAACTTAGCTTAAAATAAAAGCAGTAATCCAGCTAGGCTAATTAATCCCTTCACGAAAAAGTAAAAGGAAAAAAAGGAGTAAATGAAGAATTGACAACGAAGGTGCAATTTTATGATTCATTCTCAACAGCTAACAGAGAAATTTTGCATTAGTAGTAAAAAAGCATATGTCGTGCGCTTAACCGAGCAATTCAAGTAATGGGCCATAGAAGTATAAATATCATGTTTAAATCAAGTTGATAAACCAATTGAGAAGCACAGGTAAAATACCTCGTTGATAATGAAATGAAATGTCAAGAAGTATAAGGTTAAACTATGAATCTGGGCCGTTGAGAAGTTAGCAAATAAGAAAGAAAATATTGCATTGTACTTGAAATTCTGAGTAACGAATTTTGAAAGCGCAAATGCGACGCTAGTTATCAGCCTATCTATCAGTAAGTGCACGAATCACACTGAGTAAACTATGAATGAAAATAACGTAAAAGAAAACTATCCGTATGTCACCAAGGAAGAGAACACACGATTGCAATGCTTTTCAACAGGAAGACATGCAAACTGATATAGGATAATAAGCTACAGAATAAGTAGACTTTCACTAGAAAAATGTGCAAAATGACAGAGCATAATAAGTTATTCGTAAGAATGAATTGCTCACCAGAAATTTGAGTAAGCTGCTAAAATAAAATAAGCTTTTGATAAGAAACTTGTTAAAGCAAAATAAGCTTTCGAAAAAACTTGGTAAAGCAAAATAAGCTTTTGGTATGAAACATGGCAAAGCATAAATAAGCTTTTGGGAAAAAGAAACTTGTTAAAGCATAATACACTTTTGGTACAACCTTGTTAAAACATTATAAGCTTTTGGTACAACCTTGGTAAAGCATAAGAAGCTTTTGATTAAAACCTTCAGCGGAAAGAAGTTAAAAGAGTAAAGCATAACAAGCTTTTGATATGAACTTTTAATGAAAATGGTGGAACTGACATAGTAAAATGAGCTTTGAAAACCGTAAGGCAGTGTACAAGTTGTTGCCCTCTGTCAAGAAACAGTAATGGTGCAGAAATCTTATTCAATTGTTTCAGAACCTCCGACGAGCCATTATCGCCCCTGACGAGCCATTATAGCCCGACGAGCCATTATCGCCCCTGACGAGCCATTATCACCCCCTGACGAGCCATTATCGCCTTGTTGAGCCATTGTCGCCCCGTGACGAGCCATTATTGCCCCTGAAGAGCCATTATCGCCCGTGACGAGCCATAGTCGCCCCGTGACGAGCCATTGTCGCCCCGTGACGAGCCATTGTCGCCCCGTGACGAGCCATTGTCGCCCCATTATGAACCATTGTCGCCCCGTGACGAGCCATTATTGCCCGTGACGAGCCATTATCGCCTGTGACGAGCCATTATCGCCCCCTGACGAGTCATTATCGCTCTGACGAGCCATTATCACCCGCGATGAGTCATTATCGCTCCATGACGAGACATTATCGCCCAGTGATATGCAATTACCACCCGCGATGAGCCATTATCGCCCCTTGACGAGCCATTATCGTCCTGTGACGAGTCATTATCTCCCCGACAAGTCATTATCGCCCTGACGAGCCATTATCGCTCCCAAAAAAAAAAAAAAAAAAGAAAATTTTGTTAAGCGTCACAGTATTGGCAAGGCTCAGTGTGAGCAGTTCCAAAAAAAATTTTGTTTAGCGTCACAGCAGTGGCAAGGCTCAGTGTGAGCATTTCAAAATAAAAATCTGGTTAGCGTCACAGTAGTGGCAAGGCTCAGTGCGAGCAGTTCAAAAGAAAAATAATCTGTTTAGCGTCACAGTAGTGACAAGGCTCAGTGAGGGCAGTGAAAAAAAAAGTTTTCCGTTTGGTATCATAAATTCGACAAAGTTCAGTGTGAGTAGTAAAAACGCCACACCAGCGGCACGAGGTAGCATGGCAAGCGTCACATCAGTGGCATGACAGGGCAAGACAGCGTCACACGAGTGGCAAGGCACCGCTCGAGTGCAGAGAGCGAGAGAGGTAAAATCACCACACTAGTGGCAAGTTCCATGAGGGAAGCGTTGCACAGGTTAGAGCACCACAGAGGTGGCAAGTTCCGGAAACGGAAACGTTGCACTTAGTAAAATCACCCCACTAGTGGTAAGTTCTATGAGGGAAGCGTTGCACAGGTTAGAGCAACACAGAGGTAGTAAGTTCCGGAAACGGACGCGTTGCATTGGGTAGCACCACACTAGTGGTAAGTTCCGAGCAGCGGAAGCGTTGCATAAGGTATCTGCAGACTTCCAGAAGGAAAGGCCTTTCCGATCACCGAATATAAACCAAATATTCGAAAAGAATCAGTTACTAGTAACGAAGAGACACTAAAAACAATCAGTGAAGAAACATCAAAAACAAGGAAGAGACATTCGAAGAACAATAACAACAAGATAAACAACTAAGTGAAAAAAAATGTGTGCATGAACTAAAAGTCAAACTATGAACTTATTGAAAAGTGCAATCAATTATATTACCAGTGAAATGATATGAAAATCGAAATTGATGAGCATAATCATGAAATTACAAGTGATATGACATGAAATTAAGTAGCTGACAAAAGTAATCAGTTATCTTACTAGTGCAATGACATGAAATCGGAAAAAAAAAAATACATGTGACAAATTATGTGTCAAGAGAACTTTTAGGAAACGAACTCAGTGTCAAATGCAATATACTATGTTGCTAGTGGATGATATGAAATTGACAATGCTGACAAATTACGTTATGAATATGTCGAAATATGACTATGAATGATGCACGAAGTAAGTTAAGAATTCTCAAAAAACCTGAAATCGGAACGAATACATGCAATGAAATTGAAAAATCGTATGGTTTAAAGGACATTCAGATGTGTTGTAACTGATATCCAAGGTTACGAGGTATAATAGACATACAGAAGTGTTGCAAGTGATGTCTAAGGTAATGAAAATGAATTAAGTGAACATAACCTAGACTATGAAACCGAAAATGAATATGCGGTATCAATTTGAAATACAACCAAAAACGAATATGTGGTAGAAATTGTAAATTTGGTGGTATTAAAGGACATACAGATGTGTTGTAACTGTTGTCCAAGGTCATAAGGAATTTAAGGTAGACAGAAGTATCATAACTGACATCTAAGGTGAAAAATGGATTATGTGAATAGAACACCCAAACAAACACGAACTAGAATAAACATGTGGTAAAATTGAAAATATTGTGGTATTAACAGACACACAGAAGTGTTGTAACTGTTGTCTGAGGTATTGAAGTCAGAGTAAGTATGACATATTTTATTATCCCCTAACGCCTCAGTCACCCCCCCCCCCCACAAGTAGTGCATGACCTTAGAATAGACCACCTTGAGAGATGGAAGCAAAACAATAGCATCAGACGATTAACATAGTATGTGAGCAGAAAAGGTGACCCTTTCCTGGTAGCACGCGGAAGAAACTATCCTTTCCCGGAAAAGCTTTCTTCAAACTAAAAGTTAGATTTCAAAACGCTAAGATAAAGTTAAGCTCAGGTTAAGCTCAGGGATATGCAGCCGGAGAATGCTTAGTGACTACTGGGTTTTAACTCCGCTTTAACGTAACCTACAGAGGAAGAATAGTGCGGAGACTGTTCCCCAGAGGCTAGCTGTGTATAGCAGACACTAACCATACAAAGGCACATATTCAGTGACGTACTTTATATAGGGACTAAATTAAATTTAAGGTTCGGCACGTTGCTTCATCAGGAAGCAGCCGTACCATTGATAGCAAAGACGATTGTTAATGGTTTAATTTAGGCTAATTACCCAAATTCCCGATATATCGGTATCGGTGTATCGGCATCGGATCGGTAACAGTATTTGCACGATAAGGCCATCTGATCTTTATTATTATTAACTAATCAGAGGTTATCATTAAATTATAGCATTGTCCATTCAGCCATTAGCACTAATTATTTAAGATCATGAATCACTAAGCCAGCATTTGGCTTCAACACTTCTAGCCCAGTGCACAGCAATGGCCTAGTGCACCTTGTTTAGAAGCCAGCCTTGAGTTATCCAGATTTGTCCTTTATAACTCAGTGGTCCTGGACTGGCTCTGGAACCTTCCATCCACCTGTTCACACTGGACAACACCAGTTCAGACCAGCCCCACTCAAACTGGGTCAGAACCAGTTTGCGTCAGAGCCCTCAGACAATGGGAACCAGCTCCCAAAACTGGGTATAAATAAGAGCTTCCCCCAGAATTAAACAGGCTTGGATTCCAATTCTACACAGTGAGGCTGCCAGTCTCTGAGCTCCCCAGACCAGGATCTTCAGTTGCAAAAGCTAAGTATAAGTTACGATTGATTGAGTACAGTTGTTGGACTTAGAATAGTCAGAGTATTAGTTAGGACTTAGAATAGTCAGTGCAGTTGTTGAGATACTAGAGAATAGGCCTAACACTGGCAAGGACGCATTAGCGTTATAGAGTATAGAGCCCCAGCCCCTTTAAGTTAAGGAGTGCATTAAATGGGAATTTAAGAGGGAGAATATAAACCCACTAACACTAACTAGGCGGCCGGTGTAGAGCATAGATCGCTACACATACTAAATCTGCTGTAAATCCCAACAAGAAGGATTTACGCAAGGTTTACATAATTTCGCCGGATCTAATAGATGACATCCTCAATCAGCGAAGAAATACTTGTATTAGGGCAAACACCATTCGTAGGTGATTTCGTGGATGCAGCTGGAAAGTTGTGGCCAATGTGTACAATATTTACATGTCACAGATTTACGGCATGCATCTTTGGACAAATGGTTCAACCCAGCTCCTGAACAGCCTCAGAACAAATGACAACGATTCTTGCTTGGCTTGCCCACCTGGCGCAGTGCCAGTATATTGTTTGCAACCTTGGGTGTCCCTAGCTTTGGGAAAGTTCGCAGATGGAGGATCTATGCCTTTCTGAGCAGGCTATATTCCTCGGCCAATTCTACTGTGACAGCAGTCGTGGACTCTTAAGTCTCCCTCCTGTCAGGGATATCCTATCCTCTATGTGGTAAATAAGACTTGAGATTTTCAGTTGAGAAATTCGCTCAGTGATCTCCTATAGGCTCGTATTTTTTTTCTTTTCTGAATCGATTTATGATGTTCATGATTCATCACCTATATTTCAGTCACTTCGTATAACTGTGTTGGCGTATTGCTTTGTATTTTTTGGTATCTGTGTCTCCAGCTTATTGTATTTCCGGCAGCAACACCTGCTTCCCCCCCCCCGCCTTTCTCCCTTTTGCACTCTCGCACACTTGCTCTACCCAGTACCATTACGTGTATTTTTGTGGTATCTTGTTTTGTATGTGTCGCCCATCTCAATGTGATCCTTTTCCTTCCTTCAGTGTTGATGCTAATCTCCCTTCCTCCTGCCTCAAGCAAAACTCCTATTGTTCCTCTTCTGAACAATTAGACAGTGTTGAAACTCTATCACACATTGACAATCATTTCACACTTATGGGTATAAATGCCCAAAGTTTAAATGCAAACTTCCCTCAACTTATAACTTTCACTGAGTCACTCCATGGTCTACCAAGTATTATCGCCATCACAGAAACTTGGATAGAAAATGGTCAAGAGAACTTGTACATTCTCCCTGGTTATGATAGTATTGGCAAAAATGACCACAAAAAAAAAAGAATGATCATGGCGGTGTAATGTTTTACGTGAGAGACGACATTGATTTTAAACTACGAGATGATTTATGTTTGGAAACTAGCAGATATGTTGCGCAGTCATTATTCATCGAAATTAATCATCAGGCACACAAAAATATTATTGTTGGTGTCGTCTATAGACAGCAAGGCAATTTCACTGAGTTCGAAGAATGTTTAAGTAGGGTACTGACTAAGGCGTCTAAAGAAAACAAACTTTTGTATATCTTGGGTGATTTTAACATAAATCTTCTCGATTCAGACAATGATACACAGGCATCTCGTTTTATTGAAACTGTACAATGTGCTGGCCTTGCGCCCACCATCAAATTACCCACACGTATAACTAGCACATCATGTAGCCTCATTGATAACATTTTCTCTAACAATATCATTGACCCTTACTTTTCAGTCATGCTTACTGAACCCATCTCGGATCATCTCATTACAGTTCTTATCACATATCTTGGAGGCTCTTTCTATCAGCCTGCTACTAACCTTAAACATATTCGCCATTTCAGCCCCCATTCTGTTGCAAATTTTAAGGCAGCTGTTGAAACTGCAGAGTTTTGCCCTGTTGATGTTTCTTGCGCTCAAGCCGCTTACACCCACTTTCCCACTTCCTTTCTGAACTTGTATAACAAACACTTCCCCTTAAGACCACTTCGCACATCAAATAAACAGAAAAACAACCCTTGGATAACTGCAGGCATCATCACCTCCTGCACCAGAAAAGCCGAACTTTATCGAACGTTTCTTCGTTTCACATCAGCTCGTAATGAACAGGCCTATAAAGATTACAATAAAATTCATGTAAAAGTTATTAAGGCCACAAAAAATAACTACATTAAAAGCGAGCTTCTGCTGGCTACCAATGATGTTCATGATGACATGGGCCATTTTGAACTCCTTAATGGGAAATAAGACAAGAAAAACTTCCCCCAAGGCTCTAAAACATATGGGCAATATGCTGAACAACTCGCTGGATATTGCTACTGCTTTTAATCAGTACTTTGTCACGGTTGGCCCTAACCTTGATAAAAACATACCCACTGTTAATGATCTTAGACTTGACAAACCCTGTAAGCCACCCACCAACTCACTTTTTTTTACCCCAACGACTTCTCACGAGGTTTGTCAAATTATCAAAAATCTATCCTGTACATCCTCTGTTGGGAGTGATGGCATCTCAAGTAAAATTGTAAAAGATGTGGCTGATAAAATTACTCCTGCCTTGGCTTCCATTATTAACCTATCCTTAGAACAAGGCCTTTTCCCATCTGAATTGAAAGCTGCTCGAGTTATACCTGTTCACAAAACTGGCGACAAGCTTGACATTAGCAATTATAGACCTATCTCGATACTGCCTGCTTTTTCTAAAATTTTCGAAAGAGTGGTCTATAGAAGACTGTACTCTGACCTCACATCCAACAATACCCTTAGTGATCATCAGTTTGGCTTCCATGCTGGAAAGTCAACTGATATGGCCACATTACCTTTCACACAAGATATCATTTCTGCGTTTGAAAGCAACCTTTTCACTATTGCTGTCTTCATCGACCTTAAAAAAGCTTTCGACACTGTCAATCATGGAATCCTCCTTGACAAACTGTACCGTCATGGCATCCACGGCACTGCCTATACTTGGTTCGCTAATTACTTATCTGACAGAAAACAATATGTGGACTGTTCTGGTGTCTGCTCTTCCACTGAAAAGATTACCTGTGGTGTACCACAAGGCTCGATATTGGGACCCCTTCTCTTTCTACTTTATATTAATGACTTGCCAGTGGCCACTACTGTTCTGAAAATGATCTTGTTTGCTGATGACACCACGCTGTACCTTTCAGGAAAGAATATAGAAATTCTCAAAGATACCTTAAATTCGGAACTAAATAAAATTATGGGTTGGTTGAATCGCAACAGACTATCCTTAAACTTAGATAAGACACACTTCATGATCTTCCGACCCCATCAAAAACAGTGTGAAGATGACCATCCTGATAATATGAATGGCGTCCGTTTATCGGAAGTATTTTCTACCAAATTTTTAGGTTTAACAATCGATAGTCACCTCAACTGGAATTCTCACATAAATTATATTGCAAACCTTATCTCACGAGGTACTGGCATCTTACACAAATTAAGTCCTACACTCCCGACATCAGCACTAAAACTACTGTATTTCATTTTAATTCACCCATATCTTAACTACTGCACCCTAGTGTGGATGAACACTGGGAAAATGAATAAACTTCGTTAAGCTCCAAAAAAAAGCTATAAGATCTATTCTGCACCAACCCTCCAGGCATCATTCCCTGCCACTTTTCAAACAACTTAAGATCCTACCAATTCATGACTTTGTATCGTATAAGGTTGGACTATACACCTTTCAAAGCCTGTGTACCAATCCTAATTTTCTCAAGCGAAACTCCAATATCCACACTCACTTCACTCGAAGCTCATCTCATCTTCATCAGGATTTTCATCGAACACAGTCAAGTGCACGATCCTTAATGGGACAAATCCCTCACATCTGGAATAATATTCCTGGTGATTTAAAGAATAACATTACTTTCATTTCTTTCAAGAAAAAGCTTCGTGATTACCTTCTTGCGAAAGCATCCATCGACATTGCCTTCCCTTTCTCTCCTGCCCGCTTGTCATGTTTTGTCACTCTTGTCCTGTTTCGTTCTTGTCCTTGTCATGTTTTGCCACTCTCGTCCTGTTTTGTTCTAGTCCTCGTCTTCCTTTTTTCACCTTCTTTCTGTGTTTACACTTGTCTCTCACTATGTTTTTTACTCATGCCTTTACGATTATTTTGTATTTCGATATTTTTTTTTCTCTCTAAACTTATTGTACGTGTGATTTGTAAATACACACTTGCTAATTTTTGAAATTTTGTAAGCAAATTGTACGTTTGTCACTCTGTACATACTATTGCTCTTTTACTGCATTACACATGCTGGGTTTGAAAAGACTACAATGTATTATGCAGTGTTTTTTTGTCGTTTGTATATCACCAATGTGAAATAAATGCCCATCTCTCTCTCTCAATGCATCAGTGGAGGCTGTAAATGTGGTCCCTGTTTTGTTTTTGTCTGATCTGGTTCTGCTTTCGTATTTAAATCTATTTGTTTTATTTGTAATGGTAATAATACGAACCTTTGGCTTAGTCTGAAATTAAGTTAAAGTTTAAAGTTATATGTCACGCTTTGCTGAAATTTAGTATGACACAAAATACATTATTTTGCATTAAGTTATTTCCTGATTAATTTTCCTGAATAGTAAATGTTTGTTCCAAATCTGACACCATGTATAGTTTCCAGAGCAGTTTTTCGCATATTTGATGGTCAAAAAATTAAGTAACGGCACTGCGACAAAAAAGTCTACTAAAAGCGTAATTTTATTAGCTTTCGTTTGGCGCTACTGTTACCTTTGTAGGGGTTGTATTATAGAAGGAGTAGCCATATGAACATGTACGCAAAATGATGACGGTTTAATTTTAAAATTGAGATTGCTGTCAGTACCATATTAAATTACAATTGCTCCCAAAAATGCTGCCAAAATTACACAATCGTTTGGGTTGTGTAAGTTTGTACAGCGTCGTGTGTTTGCGGACTAGGGAAATGAGCAGTGGTTTTCACGGCTGGTGTAGGGAGCTGCCATTGGAAGGCACATCACATGACAAAGAAAAGGTTGAAAGAGGTTTTGCACTGTGACAGAGGCAACTGGGCTGGTGTTGTGGTCAGCTCCAGGTCATAGAAAACACCGCAGGACCAAAAACGAGAAGTAGGAAATGTTGGTTGAAGTTCGGCAAGTGGCAAGTCTTCTGAACATCGAAGATACAACAGAATTGTTTTAATATGGACGTCATTCTACCTGGGTTGGCATTGATTGGAAATTTGAGCACCTTTGCTGGCTGGAGAATAATCTGTTCGAAATAGTGATGGGCAGATGCATTTGTACTGGGTCTAGAACAGATACATGCTAACTTTGAACTTAAAAATCCTCATTGTAGAAGATGTCCACACTGCCTTCACAGGTCATATGCTAGTTTTCACATTTCCCATCATATTCCGTGAGTAGAAACAACTAGGACAGCCCGCCGGTTTTATAGAGCATTGTTGTAATTTCCCATTTGCATGAACTACTGTGACGTCACTACATCTGTCAATTATTGTTGAAGGTCCTTGAAAATTAAACACCACCGCCCACCGCCCTAGCCTCCGAGATTCTCATTACGGACTTCAATAGAATAAGGATTATCTAGATTCCCACTGTGGACATACACACAAACAAACAAAAAAACTACGATATTAGTTATAGTCTTATATGGCCGGTTTGATAGAGCATTGTTGTGATTTCCTGTTTGCATGAAAATACTGATTTCCCATTAGCAGTTGCTTTCATTAGCTTTAGTTAAGATTCAGGGTAATAAACTTGATAATAATCTATATAACTAAGATTGTAGTTTTTGTTTGTTTGTTTCTATGTGTGTGCCGCAGTGAGAAGCTTGATAATCTTAATTCTTTTGTTTGTTTGTGTGTCTTTCAAACTGAATTGTCTGTATAAGTAACGATCCAAACTGTCTTTTCAACAAAGATGTACATACAGTACTGATGATGTCATGTATTTTTCCAGTCACAATATTTTCATGCAAACGGGGTCTAGGCCTCTATGTCTCTTAACCCTGATCTAACTAAATCTAACCAGGGCCGTCGCCACTTCCACTGTTGACATAATTGAGTGGGCTCCACTCACTTTACTGTTTAGCTCTTTACCCAAACAAGGTAGGTTATTAACAGTAGGTATCATTCAACCAGGGAAAGACCGCCAAGGTAGCTATAACTGCATAGCTGGACAGTATCATGAAAGCGTTATTGATGTAACATTTTACCGTGTAATTACTAAACCAAGCAAGACAGTTGCTTGGGGTATGGACCATAGGAAAGCTTGTGAAAACACATTCAAAATGGTATCTTCAAACATCAAACTCGATCGACGAGAAGTGAAAATATCTTCTATTTGGTTTATTGCCGATTTATCTGGTTCTTATCTACCGATCCCGATTCCATTAAATATAGGTAAAGATTGGTATCGGTTATCGGGAGCGACCCAGCCTTACAAAATATGCTTTTAGCTGCTCACAGTTGAGACATATGACTGCTAGTGAGGCCGTGTCTTTATCATCAACAATTACTTTTGACGAGACAAAATAAATTTTTCACGAACCAACTATGACCTCGTTGTTGTTGGCTCTTGGCCCATTTTGTCACCCTGATGGTTCATCAACCCCATATGCAATTCCGGATTTTTTTTTTGACAAACCTTGTTCAGACACCCGTACTACTGCATGCAAAGTTTGGTTTGGTTTGGTATTTGGATAACCCTTGTGGTTTTCGAGTGATGCACAGTCTAAGATTACATGGGTCTGTGGTCATAGCGGAGCTCCGCTCCACTGAAAGCTTGGGCAAACTGCAAACAGGAAATCACAGTATTTTCATGCAAATGGGAAATCACAACAATCTATATGTAACTAAGGTCGTATTTTTTGTTTGTTTGTGTGTGTGTCCACAGCGGGAATCTCGATAATCCTTATTCTATTGACGTCCGAAGTGGTAATCTCGATATCTTTATTCTATTGAAGTTCATACTGGGAATCTCGATAATCTAATTCTTTTGCTTGTGAGTCTTTCATTAGAAGTATCTGTATAAGTAATGATTCTGACTTTTCAACAAAGATGCACAGTAGGCTATTGATGATGTCATATTTTTTTCCAGTCACAATAATTCCATGAAAATGGGATCGAGGCCTGTAGGTCTCTTAACACTGGATCTAACTAAATCTAACGAAAGCTTGGCCGACTGTTAATGGGATATCACAGAATTTTCATGCAAACGGGAAATCACAACAATGCTCCATAAAACCGGCCATATATTGGGGAGGGGAAGGGGCTAATGACTAAGATCGTATTTTTTGTTTGTGTGTGTCCACAGGGGGAAATCTTGATAATCCTTATTCTATTGAAGTCAGTACTGGGATCTGAGGCTTGGGCAATGGGCGACTGGTAATGGTGGTATCTATTTGTAAGGACGTTCAACAATAGTCCGCAGATGTAGTGACATTACAGTATTTTCATGTAAACGAGAAATCACAACAAAATGCTCTAGCACTGTGCACAATCACTTGCTAAGCCTTTCTGCAGTATCATTAGCGAGTCCGTACAAACAGCAATTGTCCCCGATTGCTGGAAGCTTGCAAATATTGTCCCCCTTTTCAAAAAGGGTAGTCTTGACGACCCCGATAACTACACACCGATCAGCCTCCTGCCTGTTGTCTCCAAAGTGTGTGAAAAAATCGTGTATTAACTGCTTGTTGACGAATGCAGTCAGCTTGGCAGCCTTGATGACATGCAGCAAGGCTTCTCCAAAGGATGGTCATGCCTTACCAATCTGCTTACTACTCACAATGCGTGGATTGCTGCGATGGACTGTGGATTTCCAACCGATGTGATTTTCCTCGATATTAGTCAAGCTTTCGACACAGTACCTCATTCCAAGCAGATTGATACCCTTGTGCACTTTGGCATTAGCATTAATCTCACAAGGTAGATCAATAATTAGCGTGTGGTGATTGAGGGATCTTGGAGCAGTTACTTCGGGTGTGCCTCAGGGACCAGTACTTCACCCTATTCCTTTCTGTTTGTTCATTGTGGACATGGGCCACGACATCTCCAGCAATTTGGAAAAGTATGCTGATGAGACCAAAATTCACCGAGCCATTAAAATGACGATCAATGCTTCTATTTTACAAGAGGACTTCGATAAAGTTATACAATGGTGTGACGAAGTTGGGATGATCCTTAATCCAAACAAATGCACATTGATCAAAATAACCCATGGCTTATGTACTACTATCGTGGTAAGCCACTTAGTGTGGTGAACACTATTAAAGACCTGGGAGTCATCATCTCGAATGATTTGAGTGTTTCGGATCAAGTTGACGCTGTTGTCAACAATGCAAACAGATTCATTGGCTTCATTAAAAGACGTGCGTTATTTGGATGCTACCTCCGTCAAAGCCATCTATAAATTTTATGTTCACCCTTTGACGGAACATTGTATTCAAGCTTGGTGGCCAAGGCTAATCACAGATATTAGTCGTCTTGAGCGTGTTCAATGCAGGACTACTAAACTTGTGCCACAGCTTCGGGGCTTTCATACCGTGAAAGACTACGAAGACTTGGTCTCACATCTGTTCCTGAAAGGTAGACTAGAGGAGACAATATCTTGACATACCAAATCCTCCAAGGAGGGGTCAAGTTGAATCCAAGTGTATTCTTTACCCCCTCTGATTCTGTGACTCGTAGGCATCCCCAGAAATTGACCAAGAGTCACGTCAGGTTGGAAGAGTGACGCAACGACTTTAAACACCGTGTTATCAACCCGTGGAATGCACTTTCAGCCAACGTGGTCAGCGCGGGAACTGTGAACTTGTTTAAGGCTGCTGTGGACAAGTTCAAAAGTTCAACGCAGCTAAACCCCACGTCTGAATTCCCCCTTTCCGTGTATTTTTCCGGGTTTTTTCCGTGTATTATTATTATTATAAAACTAATCATATACGGGGGGAGGGCTGCCATAACTAAGAACCGTCCGTGCGGGCGCAGTGGGAATCTCGATAATCTTAAATCTTTGTTTGTTTGTGTGTATGCAGGGAGTAATGATCTGAACTGTCTTTTCATCAAAGATGCACATTATCTAATCTATATAACAAAAATCGTAATATTTGTTTGTTTGTTTGTTTGTGCTTCGCCAGATTACCGAGATTCCCACTCCTAATTCTATTGCAGTCGCAGTGGGAATCTCGATAATCTTAACTCTTTTGTTTGTTTGTGTGCCTGTCAAACGGATTGTCTGTATAAGTAATGATTCGAACTCTCTTTTCAACAAAGTGGCACAGTACTGATGACATCATTTTTTTTCCAGTCATAATATTTTCATGCAAATGGGATCTAGGTCTCTATGTCTCTTAATACTGGACCTAAATAAAGCTAATGAAAGCTTGGGCAACTGCTAACGGGAAATCACATGTATGTGTGTGTGCGAGTGTCAGCAGTGGGAATCTCGATAATCCGCACTCTATTGACAACCGTAGTGGGAATCTCGATAATCTTTATTCCGTTGAATATTTTCACGCAAACGGGATCTAGGCCTCTGTCTCTTAATCCTGGATCCAACTAAATCTAATGAAAGCGTGGGCGACTGTTAACACGAAAATTACAGTATTTTCACGCAAACGGGAAATCACAACACTGCTATAGAGAACCGGCCATATACAGAGTGCTGCCCTAGTAAAATCTAATGAAAGCTTAAGCGACTGCTAACGGGAAATCACAGTATTTTCAAGCAGAGGAGAAATCACAACAATGCTCTATAAAACCGGCCATATACAGGGTAGGGGTGCTGCCCTAGTCTAGACACACGCTAGAGTGTCACGCCAAGTTAGACAACAAACATCACATCAATTCAATTGTCGAGGTTGTAAACCATTGTAGTGCGACGCCATAGCGTCAGTATCTAATATCCTGAAGCATAGTTGAGCACATTTCAGCTACTTGAGGAAAAATAATAATGCGGTACAAAAGCTTGAATTGTGTTGAAATCGAGAGCAATGACCCACCTGACAAAAATTAACTCGTGTAGGAATGCCAGGTAAGCTGCTTTCAATGCAAAATCTGACCCTCAATAATGTTGTAAATGTGTTACTAGTTACTAGCTAGCTAGTCCGCACATCCCCATGTTAATTTCCATAGGGCGATTATTCATCGATACCGAGATAACGGGAAGGCTTCCAGCTATGAAATTGGACGAATGGCTGCAGTACAATACGAACTGCGTACCGTTTATGGTTTGGAGCCTGCGGGTGTAACGGGGAAGGCATGGGAGGGCGCATAAGTACGAAAATATTTTTATAACCGTTGTTAGTATTGTCGGCATCGTCTCTCCTTGGACGGCCGAAGTTCGGACAATGACGTGTATACTGACGTGCGTGCCTAGACACACACTATTGTATCACGATAAATCTAAACAACGTTGACAAAGAAATTGTATTCACATCCAATTTACGAAAAACAAAGCAAAATAAACAAAGCCAAAAACTGGTAGAGAGGCCACCAAGTTGAGAGTGATTTGGCCTTCAAAGGAGTGATATCAACACACCAAAAGTAACTAAATAAAACAAATTACAACAACATTAAAACCAAACCAAAAGCCTATAAAGAGGTGACTAAGTTGAGAATAGTTCGGTTCCAAATTACCGAGATTCCCGATCTTAATTCTTATTTCTACTGTTCGTACGTCCGCAGTGGGAATCTCGATAATCTTTTTTCTTTTGTTTGTTTATATCGCTGTCAAACGGAATACCTGTATAATGAATGAATGACGAAATTGTCTGTATAAGTAATGATTCGAACTGTGTTTTCAACAAAGAGACACAATTCTAGTGACGTCACAATATTTTCATGCAAACGGGATCTAGGCCTGTTTGTCTCTTAATCCAGATCTAACTAAATCTAATGAAACCTTGGGCGACTGCTATCGGGAAATCACAGCATTTTAATGCAATTGTGAAATCACAACAATGCTCAACAAACGAAAGAATTATCTTGATTTCCACTACGACTTCAATAGAATTAGGAGTGGGAATCTGCGTAATCTGGTGACAATCTAATGAAAACCTGGGCGACTGTTAGCGGGAAATTCAGTATTTTCATGCAAACGGGAAATTACAACAATGCTATAAAAAAACGGCTATACGGGGGGGGGGCTGTCCTAGTAATAATAATAATAGTAATAATAATAATCTATATAACTACGATAATAATATTTGTTTGTTTCCGAGTCGCCAGATCACAGAGATTTCCACTACTAATTCTATTCTATTGATGTCCGCAATGGGAAGTCCACATTGGGATACAGAACTAATTTGTCTGTATAAGTAATAATTCTGTCTTTTCAACAAAGATGCACAGTACTGATGACGTCATACGTTTTTCCAGTCACAATATTTTCATGCAAACAAGATCTAGGCCTCTGCATCTCTTAACCCTGACTCTAACTAAATCTAATGAAAGCTTTGGTGACTGCTAATGGGAATCACACGTATGTGCGTGTGTGAATGTCAGCAGTGGGAATCTCGATAATCCGTAATTAATTGACTGGCCATATAAGAGGGGCTGTCCTAGTATAAATTTATAGCTAAACACGGCTCGAAGTTCAGTTGAACATGTATGAGCAGCAATATGTAGACAGCAAATACACATAAATGATTAAATACACAAATTTGTTGAATAAATATAAAATTCTGTTCTAAATTAAAATTAAACAAAAAAAAAGCATTAAATTGCAAAATCAAAAAATATTGGCAATAAATAATATCAGCAATAGATAATAATAATAAGAGACAGGTTTGATTTACCACAATCATACTTAATGACTAACAGTTCCTTACAAATGCATACATTATAAAAAGACAAAGAGAACATTACAGCAATAATTTTACAATTAAATTACATTATAATCAACGAAAAACAGAACAACTGTCCATCAAAAAGCATGCTAGATTAAGGACCCCAACTGTAAGGCAATGTTAAACATATTACGTTTCATACTGTGTCCCAATGATCCATTTATTTTTATACTGGTATTAATTTAGGAGTGTGTGGATAATGTAAGATAAACATCTTTTACTGTATCAGTTTTGCCAAGTCGGTATTTTAAGCCAAGACGCATTAGTTCTTTCAGGTGTTTCAGATCTTTCATGCATTTTTGTAGTCTGTCAAGGCAACTTTTAGTTGTTGACCCAAAAATAGTGCAGGCATAGCGAATAGTGGAAAGAACCCATGCTTCAAATAGCGACTGTTTGATTTTCTGGTCAAAGATACCCTTAATCGGATATAAAGTTCACATAATCTTTCATATATTTCGGGTCATCAATTTAACATGGGCATAAAATTTATAATCTTCATTAAGCTCCATCCAAAATATTTGAGTTGGGTAACTTGTTTGACTTTATAGCAATTGCAGTTCACGTTCCCCATAGTACAATCTGGCAATTAACCCTTTTAGTATGACAAGTTGTAGTATGTTGGAAAACCGTTTTTCAGAACTTTAACATACTTATTTTTTATTAAGAAGTAGTTTGTGAGATGGAGTCATTTTGCAGGTTTTGCATCATGATATTTTGAATGGTATTTAATGAGAGGAGGAAAATATCATCTGCGTGTAAGGTAAGGTTACAAGTTATGTTTAAATCCTTAATGTCATTAATATAAATTAGGAAGAGAATAGGTCCTAGAATAGATCCTTGTGGGACACCAAAAGAAACCTCATTTCATGTATTTGACTGCTGGTTGATTTTGACACTGCTAGTTCTACTGGAGAGGTAGTTCTACTGGAGAGGTAGGTTTATTATCAATAAGTTTAAGTGTGTCAACAGTTCCAATTACTTCTTGAAACCCAAACTGTACTTTATTTAGAATGTTATACTTCTTTAAAAATGCAGCAATACAATTTGCGAAAAATTATTCAATGATTTTATTGAGAACTGATAGAAGACTTATAGGGCGATAATTGCTGTAGTCATTCTGGCTATTTTTTTTTGTTTGAAAATGGGTCTAATTACTCCAAAATACCAGTATTACCTGGTTGATTTTGGTTTCTATTACCTTTTGCAATATACATTACCTACTTTAAAGCATTCTCCTTCTCTTAATGCTGTTTGATTTAGAGAAAATAATTCGAAGCTATCCATCCGCGTCGCTACCCTACTGCGCAGCCTCCATCATATATAAACTCAAAAAGGAGTGGTTCAGCTCATCTTTTTGATCCTTCATTGTGCCCTGAGAAGTGGAGCGCGGACGACGAGTGTAACGAGATTTGGAAGGTTTAGGCTTGTGAGATATATCGAGGTGTGGAGTGAATTAGTCCTCGGAACAGGGATTCAGACTCATGAATGGGCTGATTCCTTAGAATGTGACGAGTAGAATCATGCAAGTTCGGAGCGGTGTTAAGGGCAATCTCCCTAAGGAGTGAAGTTGAATTGAATAATGGACGAGTGAACCAGTTCATGGCATGATATGTAGTGAAACAACCTTTCCGAAAGACCTGGTTAATGAGGTAGGAGAGTTGGCGTTTATCCGTTGGCGGAACATTGGCGTACAATCGTTCACAAAGAGCATTGGCTGCTGTGTTTAAAACGTCCGCCTGGGAGGCGGCGCGTAAACCAAGGCGGAGCAGCAGATCATTGCCTTGGAGCACAAACACGGGGACAGCGGCTCGCCGGGATAAGAATAATGCAGAAACAAAGTCCATTTTTGCATCCACAGTTAAGAATTCAGACTGAGGATATGTGTCAAAGTTACGTGGGTTAGCTGTGCCTTCACCAACAGGTCGAAAGAAGAAGTTCTCGCGTCCAGGCTGTGGAAGCGTCGGATCTTTATCCAGTTCGAGCGGCGTTCCGTTCCCAAGCAGGACACCGCCTGATCTGAGGAGCATGGTCAGGAGAGTGGTGGATTGCTCTAGCAGGGGAGGTCGAAGAGGGAGCTGATCGCGGAGACCAAAGCCAAAATCTGTAACTAATCCACGGTTCTTATATGGAGCGTCAGAATCATGGCCAGGGTTGTATAGAAAGCAATCAGGGATTATTCCTTCCACTGTTTTCAAGAGATCTGGATGAGGGATTTTCAAGGGATCGGAATCGCCATGAAAGGGAGGACTAGGGTGCCCATAGGATGGTGGGAGTAGTAGATGTTTTGGTGGAAAGCAGGCCCTTTTGAGCAACCCTCCAGGCCCCCCTGCTGGCTCCCTCCTTCCTTTCTGCAGATGGAGGCCTCCTATTTTGAGGGTCCCCTTCTAATTTTTTTGCGTATTTTTTTAAGTGTTGCTGTTTGTGGGAGCATTTTTCGGCGTGTAACCTTCTTGTTGTGACCCTGCCCCTTCTTATTTGAATATTTTGCGGGATTTTTTGTTTTCCCTGCCAGGATGTAGGTCGGTTCATCGGCCTCTTTGTTTACAAGTGAAAGTTGTTAAGTCCTTGAGTGCCACTGACCTCGAAAGTAACTAACAGCCTCTGGCGAACAACGGCCGCTTCCGGCTACATTATCCGGGAAGAAAACCCGATTTGCACATCACTAAAAGTTTACGGAATTTTTTTTTGAATCAATGTTCCAAAATTATGCTATTCACTCGTGTTGCCTAACCTAACTGACAATAACAACAAAAGCACACGAAACTGAGAATAATAAAAACAATCGTTTGTTGTAGTTCACTAGTAGGTTTGTTCTAGAGCAGGTTTTCCATCTACCAACTTCCGGATCACGACCAGCGGGCGAGGTCGCTGTGCAACGGCCGCTTTCACGTCTTTTTGAATAATTTTTGAGAAGTTTATACATGTTTCCCCTTGGATTTGTGATGTGAAACGGTACTAGGTGAAGAGTAAAGTCGGTTAGTACAAAAATTAAGTGATTTTAGTGCCAGTAAACTTGACAGTAAAAGTAGCCGTGAATAAAAGTACCCGAGACGTGCCAGGAAAAACTAACCGAAGCGTTTATTTATGTTGTACTTACGTTAGCCGAAGTACAGAGATTAACCCGTACGATTTTTGTTGTGCATAAGGTATGTACTTTTTGTTTATTTTTACAAAACAACAACCCTTTATATACGAACAAAAGTCTCCGATCTTTTTCGGAACCCTTTATATATATATATTAATATATATATATTAACTGAACTTAAAGTGACATTAAAAATAAATTCATGAGGTGTATGACATTTGATTTGATAAATTGTCAGATGGATTTATACCAAAGTCGGGGGTTTTTGTTGTAAATAATCTGCCAATTTTACTGTCAACACTGTCATAAACTAGTGCCTAATCCATGATTAAAATCAAGAATTGTAAAAACAACCACGAAAAAACGCAACAGTTGCCAATTTGATTGTGACCTCTTAGCGTGAGTAGTCCGTAGAGTGGGTAAGTTTGAACCATACATTTTTAATTAACAACATATTTAGACTCTGAACGGTGTATTTGCATACATGGCACTCAATTGAACCGATTACTTATGTCAGCTTGTAATAATTTGTAAAAAAATAAGTCGGCACCTTTACTTTCAGTTTAGTGCTACCTGGAAACCTCGCTACAAAAGTAGCTAATTTGAAAATTTACTAAGTATAGAATCCAAAAACCTTATTCTAAAACCTTATTTTAAGATTTGGTCTTACCCTAAAACTTAAAATCAATCTTGTTATATAAAATAGATAAAATAAACGTTCTTCTTACCTGCTCTTACAGTTAAACCATCATGTGCGAACATTTTTATCCAAATGGCAAATGCGGCTGTGGAAACTGGTTTTATAGGGGTCGACTAGCCAGCTAAAAATGAAATCCCGTCTGGACCATTTTAAAATTTTAAAACCAACTTTTACTTTTTAGTTAAGTAGGTCACCCAAACAGTATATAAACTAGGATTTTCTGTGGTATAAACCAGAATTCCCCTGCACGGCCGAGAGAGCACACCAGCTTTCCCTAGCTAAGTTGAGCTAACTAAGTACGCAGTTTTAGTCAGGAAAGCAACCATAGGTTTTTCTTTTTAACTAACACAAGTGCTTTTCCAGTTTATCAAGAGGTAAGTGCTGTCATTTAATTTGACATTTATAACAAGTTATTATTTTTTATGGTAGTTTTTAGTATTTTCAAAAGTAATGACAATACTTTGTGCTTATTTTGGGTATGAAAATACGATTTGTCTCTTTTAAATGTATTTTAATTTGCAATTGTAAAAAGTACTGTGGTGGACTTTTTTGGGGGGGATGTGGTTTAGTGCCAACCTTATTTATAATGAAGTGGTCATGGTTGGCACTGAACTGTACAGAAATGTAAAAAAAAAGCTCAAATCTAGACTATAATTAAATTACGTAATTTTTGAGGAAGAGGAGAAAGGGGGGGTGTGGTTTAGTGCCAACCTTATTTACAATGAAGTGGTCGTGGTTGCCACTGAACAGTAGAGATGTAAAAACAAAAAAAAACTCAAATCTAGAGTATAATTAAATTAAGTAATTTTTGAGGAAGAGGAGGGGGGCTTTAATTGGGGACTTTTAGGGGGAGAATTAGGACCCTTTTGCAAACTTAATTAGGGACTTTTTAGGGGATGAATTAGGGACTTAATATGAATTTTATTAATATTAATTATAATATGAAATAAAATTAGGAATGAATACACAAAAAACTGACGACCCACAATTTTCTAAGCCCAACTTTTCTAGTTAGCACACCTCAGAACCAGAAGAGGACAGAAATCTTCCCGTTTCCATTAGATTTTATTTGTTTTCTCCTGGTTTTGAGAGGTGTTAACTAGAAAAGTTGGACTTAGAAAATTGTGGGTCATCAGTTTTTTGTGGAAATACTCAAATAGACATTATTTGTATAATGAAAATGCAAACATCATACCAGCCTTTTACAGTCTATAACTGTCATTATAGATTATGTACATAATTCCGGCTCTAGTTATTTTTTGTGACATGTATGCTCAGAACTATTTAAAATTAAGTAACTACAAGAATGAATGATTACTGTGTCCTGCTGAGTTTTGTCACTGCCATTAATACTCAGAAAACAGTTTTTTATTCTTTCAGTAGGGAAATTAAATTCTTCGGTGAGCTAATATCGAGGCCTTAGAATTCTAGATAAATTGTTGTGACAGTTATAATTATGTCTTTGCTCGTACATTTACCTCCGAACTTTTTCAAGGGGGAGGGGGTGACACGTATTTTTGGCGCTATATTAGGAAGCAGCTGTAAGTGTTGCCGTTTAATTTTACATTTTATAAAAGGTTACTGCTATAACTTGGGGCAAGGTAGCCTAATGGTTAGCACTACCATTTCATGTGCAAGAGATCCTGGGGTCGATCCTAACCTCAGCCACCCCTGGCATTTTTGGGAAAAGAAGGGCCCTGTGACGCCTCGTACTCGTGTCGATTGTGGCATGTAAAGAATCCTAGGAATTTCCGATTGGAATTACCTAGCAAAATTGTCCCTCTCTCCTTCTGGCACCATGGCTTCGGCTGGGACCGCGGTAAACTTACAGCTATAACTTTGAATATGAAGTCCCCCTGCCTGTTTCTTAAGTGTCTTGTATTGTGTACAGGCATGTGACTGCCTTTCTTCCAAAATGTCGGAAAGGACTGAAAAACTAATTTCTCCATTGGTTTTTATGTAAAAAGCAACTTACAAGTATTTAATGTATTTTTGAGGTGGTTACAAAACTCGGAAATCAGGGTTTCCCTTAAGAAATACATCCCTGCTAGAGGGAAAAATGGGGGAAAGGGGTGAAAAAGATATTTGTAACTTTACATGTTATGTTATAAGTAATGGTTAACATGTAAAGTCAGTTGCCTTGATTCGAATTTCAGACAGGTAAGCCAGTTTTTCTTAGGCCAGTTGCAGGCATGTGACTGCCTTTCTTTTGAAATGTCGGAAAAGACCAAAAAATGGATTTTTAATTGGTTTTTATGTAAAAAGCAATTTACAAGTATTTTAATGTATTTTGAGGTGGTTACCAAATTCAGAAATCAGGGTTTCTGTGGAATGAACATATCCCTGATTGTGTGGCTACTATTAAGTTCATAATTTTAAATTAACTGCTCGTATCTCGTGAACTTAGAATAAGCTGTTTCTTGATTTATTCAACCTAACCCCAAATTTAGATAAGCCACTGTTTTTTGGTGGTCAGTTATAATTTGTCTTTGTCGTATTTCTGATAAAATTTCAAGCATCTTGTTTCGATGCAGGTCGTGGCCAGCCAGAGTTGACTTATACAAAAGCCTGAGTCTCCTTATCAAGTAATTAGGATCGTCGTAATATTTATAATCGACTCTGCTACCCACTTATTTAACCACGCCCGTCCCTTGTTTTTTGAGGTCGTCCCAAATCGGAGCGATAATAGACCTGTACTCGGAAACCTGTACGCTACAACTAGATTTGGGTTTACGAGTATTTGGGTCATTGTTGTGATAAATAGCGTTAGTATTTTTTAACATGGCCGCGTAAATAAGCTGCTTTAACTTCCGGCGCGAGGGAAGTTTCTTTTAAATCTTTGAAACTAGCAAGTTCCAAAGGCCGCGTCTTCCTACGTATTGTTGGTTCTTTACCACTACGTCATTCTCAAAGATTTTAACCGTTTTATTACCAAAGGTCAGCTCACCTTTTTTCTTATCATACTGTAAACCGAATACTGGGTCATTATCTTTGGAATTTTCGCAGAATATTTAGCAGTTTCTCTCAATATTCTAACCAGGTAACAAACTATCGAGGGACCTTAGAGTGGTGATGTTAGGAAGCTCAGGCGGAGTTGAAATGCGTCTAGCTTGCAACGCGGAATATGAAGGGGTGAGTTTAGGACCGGTGCTATTCGGTTTTGGACTCGGTAGGAGTAGTATGATAGTGCTATTTTCGACCAGAGACAGGAATGAGATAAGATGACCGCCCCCATGCAAACCGGAAGTGACGTCAAGACCATCAATTTGGAAGGTCATGACGTCAATTCCAGTCAGCCATTTTGAATTACGTCACATCCTGTCGGAAGCGGAACCGGAAATGCCTCCATTTTGAAGGGTGGAACCGGAAATGCCACCATTTCCCTAAGATGGTCCCCGTTTCAGTTTCAATTTTCGAAATTATTTTAAAATACCCATAACTCGGTAACCATCGGTCCTAGAGCAAAACGGATCGAAATTCGGGCACCCAAAACAGGGTGCCCAAAACAGGGTTACTCGAATTTTGGGAGCTGGCCCACCCCAACAACTCGGGAACAGTCGGTCCTAGAGCAAAACCGTTCGGGATGTGGGTTCCCCAGGCTGTTTCCCACGCGTGATCCTCCCGAAAATCGAGTACCATCAATTTTTGCAAGTTGGCCCACCCCAATAACTCGGGAACCGTTGGTCCTAGAAAGAAATCGCTCCGGATTTGGCTTCCCCGGGCCACACCATACGCGTGGGCCTTGTTGAAAGTCGGGTACCGTCATTTTTGGCAAGTTGGTCCACCCCGATAACTCGGGAACCGTCGGTCCTAGAGCAAAATGGTTCGGAATCCAGTCTCCCTTAAACCCCAGACCTCAGTGACTCCATCACAAGGCTGCCGCCGAGTCCATTTTTACGGTTTCCCCCGTATCATCGGGTACCAAGCCTCTCCACCACCTCGAACAGATTAGTGGACCATTCATTAAAATAATACAGTACGGCCAAGTAATTTTTCCCGCACAATAACTCGTCAGCTGCTTGTATCCTCTTTGGGTTCCAGACAATTTTCCTGTTTCCGAGGTAACTGTAGAGTTCTGCTGGCGGTTTTAAGCCGAACGAATCGAAGTACAGGGTGCACCAACCCCCTTTAGGTAATACACGGTCCAGTGAGTTCAATCCCCGTCTCTCGAGTCCTGCAAGTTCAGTATACAGCATTCGGACATTCTGGGACGCGCGGGAAGAAGGTCTTTCGAATAAACTCCTCTGAATGTGCGGATCCCCAATGTATCCGGCGAGGTCCAAGTTCGTTAAGGCCTGTTCATGGGAACCCCAACTTCAGATAAAATCCTCACCACACCGCGGAACTTTTTTTTTCTTCCCAGTCCC
Organism: Lithobius niger; assembly: GCA_023313725.1. NCBI lineage: Eukaryota > Metazoa > Arthropoda > Chilopoda > Lithobiomorpha > Lithobiidae > Lithobius > Lithobius niger. Next base: position 39,032 of record JAHWFP010198806.1, on the reverse strand, counting down.
AAGCCCGTTTTCGAAGCGGCCAGGTCTTCCATCTTGGCGTTGTGCCGCTTTATTTTTTTGAGCTGTATCGAGTTGGCCTTGGAGTCATTGACGGCTTTGGCAATTCCTGCCGCTCCGTCTCTTACTGATCCGAGGGCGGCGAGGATTGGGAGCAGCAGGGGCACGAAGCCGCCTTTCCGGACTTGTGTACGCGAGAATTTGATTCAATCCCCAGCCCGTAGCTCGAGCCTTTCGAATTATCGACTGCTGCGTTTTGGTGACCAGTAGGGATACGTTGGTCTTCTGCTTCAACTGGGAGGTGGACAGACGAACGCTCAGCGTTTTTCCAGGCTTTAGTTGTCGAAGCATGCCCCGATACTGGGAAACCGACAACTGGAGGGGAGTCGACGAATACATGATTGATGGACTCGTTTATTTATTTTTTTCCCCCACTCACATCACGACTTCGACTTTGCTCCTGTCCAACTTCAGGGTCATGAGCCGGTCGCTGATAACAAAGGCGTAGCATCGGGTGCTGCCTGGCTCTTGAGCTCCGAAACTGAATCTCAAAGTCACGTCGATCACGCTCGAATTAAGCCTTTCGTTCTGTTTCCAGCAGTCAATGCAGATCAACAGAAAGAGCTTCCCGAAGCTCGCGACGACGAAAGCGGGCCCAGTTACCGGTTCGCCGTAGTACTGGTTCCTGAAGTTGAGCAAGTCTTGATACGCGTTCAAGATGTTCCCGCTGGAAAAATCCGCATTCATGTCGAGAAAGGGATATCGCTCCGAGTTCAGAGTCACATGCGCGTCCGTGAGATGCCGTGGTCGAAGACGGCCAGATTTTTCTTCTGATCCGTTTCCCTCGCAGTCTGGAACCCGATTATCACATATCTCGGCTTCTCCGTAGAATTCGTCGTGATCAATCTCCAGGTACAGCTAGTCGTGGTGGGCAAATCGAGCATGTCCGAGTACCAGTGTCTGAAGGCCATGGGTACGATGATCCTGTCATCCACCAACCCATACAGCCTCTTCTTCTGCGCGTCCGAAGGCGTGACGTGGGGGAGGCGCCAGGACACTTGCTCCAGGACGATCTTTCCCGGGGCTACTCCGGTGTCTCGGAAGATGGCATTCGCGTCCGCAGCGGCCCGCATCAGAATCAGCGTTTGCTGAACCCCGTAAATCGCTTTCGTGTAGTCCTCTAAGAAACCCAGGTGATGGGAGAGTGCGATGGTATAAGCGAAGGATCCTTTCGGGGAGTGGGCGCTTAGAAGGACGTCTCTCTTGTACTTGAAGACGGTATTCGATCCATCATCGGCTGTACTGGCGCTGGCTCCGTCCAGAAATCATCCCCTATTCGCTAGGTGGGTCTGGTCTTGCAGGCCGTAGGAGACGATACCCTTAATGGTGCTGGCGAATCCTGGGTGATTGATCTCGTCCACGGTCTTGTCCCCTATCTGGTACTTGATATTCGAGAACAGGTAGGCTATCGCGTTGTTCACGAGGGCTACCTTATCGGTGGCCGCGTAAGCCGACCCGTCGCTCGCTTTTACCAGGGCATCCTTCACGTACAGGTAACTCCAGTGGGGATGGGTAAAGAGGTCCTGGTTCTGCACCACTATTCTCAGTTACGAGTTCACGCTGTTCAAGTTCGTCCCGACAATCGGGTGTAGCCGTGGTAATTGTACTCTACCACGGACTCGTCTAGGGTAAAAGGCTCCTGGACGTTCAGGTATACTTCTACGGTCTCCATTTTGCGTTGGAGATGAGGCTGTCGAGATAGGCCGCGTTCGATCGAGTCAGGACTTGCCGTCGTTTAGCTCGGGATTCGGCAGATGGGGCGGGGGTTGCTGTTTGGGAGATGGTTTGTTGGGTTTGAAGTCCAACATTTGATCGATACCCTTTTATTTGCGAAAAAAAATTCCATCTACCGCTTCCTCAAGTGCAGTCTCACGGTCACAGTCTCGCCCCGCAAATTAAATGGACGATCGTCCTGGTCAGTCAGCCACATTCTGATCGAGTGAATGGTGTTGCTGGTTACCGGTAAATAGAGCAGGTTGTGGGGGGATTGCACTATCTTGTATCCCAGTGCGCAGTTCGGAAAGAACGAGTATAGGGTCGGTTGCCTCGACCCGTTCACGTAAGAATTACCTACCAGGTCGCAGTGTACCAAGACGGAATTGACGTTGAGGACATTGGCTGTGTTCTGGGCGATGCTGATACCCTGTACGTACACTCCGGGCTCGAATCCGAATAACTTCCCCACAGTCGTCGGGTCGGCACCGGAGAAATTCCCCTTGTAGAGCTTGTCCGTGATATGCAGCTCACATTTCAGTGTTGGGGTTGCTGACGATGCGAATGTGCGAGGCGTTGTTCGGGACGTCCCCCTGCCCGCGCTTCTTCAGTTCCCCGTAGACGTGTTTTTCAATCGCTTCCAGTTCGTAGGAACCTTCTGGGATGATGAGTTTTGTCCACTGCCTACCGTTGTTGTGGCTGTACCGAAACGTGTCCGAGTCGAAGGCTTTCACGTTCGGGATGGAGTTGTACGTTTCCAAGTTTACCAGAGTGATCTCCCATCATCCCTCTTTGTCGTCCGCGAGCAGTAGAGGCGTCGAAAACCTGGTGGTAAAATCTGCGGTGTTCGAGGAAAGGACTATGGAGGAGGAAGGCATCGTTCCCCATACGTCGCACCAAACGAAAGTGGTCTCGGGCATTGCTCTTTAGCCCTTTATTGGTTATTTTTTCCTAACATCTCCCAAACTCTTTGATCAACTTGCCGTGCTCGGCATCCGATAAAAGACCGTTAGCTTTCAACTCCGCGTAAATGTGCACGATTTCCTGGTCTAGCGAAGTGTTCCCGGCATCTCTCGAAGCCCTGATCAGTTTCAGTCTTTCGCACAGATCGTTCGGGTCTTTGTAAAACCGGTATCCTTCCCCTCGTTGAGCCGGCTGCTTCGGTAGCTGCCGCTTAACAGACTTAACCCGCGTTGCGTATCCTTCTCCTTGTCGAATCGGTTGCTGGGGCCCCTTCTCCTTGCCAAACACCGGTTTAATGAAGGTCGCATACTTGTAACCGGCGCTCGACTTCAGTCTCTTAGACTCGGGATCACGGTCTCTGTAGACCGCGCTGCTTCTCCTGAGAATATCGTGATAATCCAACAGACTAGGGTGATCGTCGGTCTGTTTACGGGGGGTTCTTAAAACATGATCAACTGCCACAACTCATCGGTGCACTTGTACTTTTTCCCTCCCACTACCACGTCGTCCCCTTCGAAGTCCACGTCCGCGGAACCTATCTTGTACCATTTTGTTTCCGGGTCGTACCTTATACCGAAAGTGGCGTCGGTGAGGGTCTCCTAGTGGCGAACATGCTCAGGTACTCAATAGCCAGCGGTCCTCGTTGCACTATGTCGAGCAAAGACGTTTCTTCTTCTAAGTATCTCATTCGAGCGCTCGTTGTCATGGCTTGAAGGAGGCCGGCGTGAGTGCTCCCATCGAGCTGGATAACCGCCTCATCGCCCCGGCATTAAAAGCCAGCTCGGATTCCGAGTCTTCCGTATCTCCTCCATCTTCCTTCCTGTTATAGCCGGGGCCAGTCACGGCTTCCAAGGCCCTCTGAATGTTCCGAAGTTTTTCCCCGTGCTGTATGTGGTGTTTCTGCTGCCCGGCTTCGATGGCCAGCAATTCCTTGATCTGGAGCTGACGTTGAGCGGCCGCCTCCTTGCTGTCTATAGCTCGGAGTTTGGTCTGCTCTCGAATGGGGGTCCGCGATCGGTTTGAAAATCTTCGTCAGGTGCTCCGACTCGGTGGCCCTTTCGAGTTTCGCGTCGAGTAATTTTCGCTTGAGGTACTGTTTTAAAGCCTCCAACTGTTTGGAGAATGGGTCCGGGCGATGCTGAGTTGCCATGGCTTTTTATTGAGGGGAAAAATCGCACGTCCTCGTCAACCCAAACAGGCGAGTTCTCGTGAACCCAAACACACGCCACCACCACCACCACACACTGTCGGACCACCACCGTCAAAGAGGTTTCGGTACTTTAACGGCCCACCGAGTGAATACGGTCGACCGTTTTGTCGACATTCGCCCAACCATCGTTATTTACGGACGGTCCAGCGTTTCCCACGGTTCCGCGTTTCCACGGTGGTGGGAGGGTGAGCGGCTACGCTAGGCCGGCCGTGTCGGCGTTTAGCTCAGTTCGATGTGGTTCACGAAGAGTGATAAAATCCGCAAAGGGGTACCCCTTTGAGTTGTAAAATCTCGGCAAAACTCTGGGGAAACACCCCCAAAAAGACCCGTAATTGATGGAATTTTGACATTGGCGAACGTGTAACCCGTTAATCGTTAGATGTGGGGTGGATCGGGGTTTCCGGGTGTTTCCAATGTCAGCGTCATTAAGTTGGGGATTAACGAGGTTCTGCACACGTCTGGTGATCGCTCCGGCAACTCCATCCCAGGCTCTGGTCAATCCCAGCTTTGACGACCCTTTTGAATTTGTCAAGACAACCCCCTTCAAGATCATTTTTCTCGGTGAAAATATGCCTGGATCCGGGCCTTTTTTTACCTGAAAATTCACAATTAAGAACAAAAGGAGCGACCAGCCCATGACCCCTAAGTTCCGACTTGGATCAAATAATGCGGCCGCACGCTCACCTATTCCGGGAATTCCACGGCTGGTTAGATGCCCAGATCGTTATATCCTTCGATCGGTAACGCTCGCACGTCCACGTCAACCTAAACACACGCACCCTCGTCAACCCAAACACACGCGTTCTTGTCAACGTCGACGTCAACATCAGGTAACAGACTCAATCCAACATGAGTCTGTACCGCCCATCTCTCAGAGGTTTGGTCTTGTCGATCGTTAGGAACCCACATAGGAGCACACATAGAGTCCATCGTATTCCAACCATCCCTCGTTGCAGAGGAGGTTCAGGACCAGATTCGTCTTCCCGCACCCGGCCGGACCGCAGATGATGCATCGCAGCGAATCAGGGAATCTGAGCTTACTCCGAGGTGTCTTGGTTCTTCCCGGCAGTTTCCCCGAGGTTGTCGTAATTGACGAGTTTCATTATTTTAGCCTTTTATTCAGTTTAATAAAGGCCTGAAACGCATTTTAAACATGTACTGCTTAAAGTGCAAACGGGCCACCGACACCCTCGACTCCAACCTCGTAACGATGTCGAACAACCGCCTGTTGTTGAAGGCAAATGCGCGTACTGCGGGACCAAGAAAGCCCAGTTCCAGAAGGGTTGAAAGCGGGGCAAGAAAGGTTCGGGTCTGTTTAACAAGATCATTGACAAACTGCCGGTGAAACTCCACATCCCCGGGTACAGGTACTGCGGGCCCGGTACGAAACTCAGCAAGAGGCTGGCTAGGGAAGACGTCGGCATAAACGCTCTAGACGAAGCCTGTAAACGGCATGACCTAGCCTATGCCGCCAGCTCCGATCTGGAAGATCGACACCGAGCCGACGAAGAGCTGGCTACCGAGGCCCAGAGTATACTGCTGTCGAAGACCGGGAGATTGGGTGAGAGGGAGGCCGCCGCGGGTGTTGCCGGTGGGATGGGGGAAACACGATAAAAAATATAATAAAGGATCGAAATGGACACGTTAATCGAAGAACTGCACAAACCGGCTAGGCGTCGATACCCGAGGCGAAGAACGAAGGCCCTCGGCATCAATGACTTGTGGCAAATCAATCTCGTGGAAATGATCCCGTATTCGGGTGTTAACGGGGGCTACAAGTACCTGCTCACGCAGATAGACGCGTATAGTAAGCTCGCCCGGGCGGAACCCGTCAAATCCAAGAGTATGGGAGACGTTGCGACCGCCTTCGAGAAGATGCTGGTCTCGTCCAGGCCCAGACACCTGCAGTCGGACGAGGGGAAGGATTCTTCAACTCCCGATTGGCGGCTCTGAGGAAACGGTACGGCATCAACCACTACGGCACCTTTTCCGAGATCAAAGCCAGGGTGATGGAACGCTTCAACCGGACCCTGACGACGGCTATGCGGCACGAGTTCACCCGCAGGGGCAGATACTAGTGGCTCGACCTGATTGCCCCACTTCTAGCCGGTACAACGGATCCGTGCACAGGACGATCGGGGTAGACCGAAAGATGCTGTTGCGAGTATTCCACCGGCCGTTCAAGCGTCGAATCGTTCTGCGGGTAAACCCAAGTTTAAAGTCGGGGACGAGGTGAGAATATCCCGCGTCAAAGGCACGTTTGATAAGGGTTACCTGCAGAACTGGACGAACGAGGTATACGCCGTGGACAAAGAGCGGAACACGAGTCCCATCACGTACACCTTGAGGGATTACGGCGGGGAGACTACCGAGGGCAGGTTCTACAACCAGGAGTTGCAAAAGACGTGGGTTCCGGACCTGTTTCTGGTGGAGAAGGTGTTAAAGACGCGGAAGGCGGGGGGAAAGCCCAGTTACCTGGTTAAGTGGCGGGGTTACGCTGATAAGTTCAACAGTTGGGTCGATAACCTGGACTTGCTGGGATAGTGTTGCGAACAAAGTGAAAAAAAAATTTTTTTTCCGTATATAAATGCTAGGAGTGTATATTTCGTTTTTAATCCTTCTTTGTAGGTTCGAATATGTCCGCAAAGACGACCTTCACCTGTGCCTTTGGCTCGGAGGTGTTCCCCGACCAGCGGCAACTGATCGACCATCTTCCCGGAAGTCGCCAACAGGGAGACCCGGCAGACGATTTCCACTGTGTCCTGCGCCGCTCCATCTGCGAGGAGACCGGGTATGAGGACTGCACCGTGCAAGCACCGACCTGCGAAGACGCCTTCGAGGGTAGCTTCCGATGCTACGAGAAGGACTTCGCGCGCGACGACGGCTACGCCCCTCTTCTCCGAGATCCCGTACGCCTCATGTCCTGCGCCAAAACCGCCATCGCCCGACTTCTTTTCGCCTGCCTGACCAGCCTCGTGTCCTGCAAGTTCCAACTGTGCCTTACCGTTAGGTTTACCAGAGCCGGGCAAAACCTCAATGCCGGCCGGGTTCTGGAGCCTTTACGTCAACGTTCGCTCGGTTCACGACATCCCCACCTTACTCGACGAGGCCTACGAGAAGATCCTGCACGCCATCGACGCCTTCGCGGAGAATGGCAGCGGCTGGGTTATCGACGCCGTGACGGAACTTCGGATCAAGGCGGGGAAGTACGACCCGTTCCACGCCTCGTCTTACGTTCACCTCCCGATACAGTTGAGGAAGAAGCGCCAGTTCGTCGTAAACGTGGAGGACCGGACGGACAACCGCTGCTTCCCTTACTCCGTGTTGGCGGCGATTCATCGCAGCTTCGTCGTCGACCCCCAGCATTACACCCAGCGGATGAATACCTTCGACCACTCGATGCTTCGGTACCCGGTGAAGCTCAGTCAGATCGACGAGTTCGAAGCCAAGAACAGCAGTCTCGGCATCAACGTGATCGCCTTCACCACGGAATTCGGACTTCACCCCATCCGAGTCTGCAAGTCCGTGGTCGGTCGTCTGGTGATCGACTTGCTGTTTCTGGCTGAGGACGACGACGATGGCAACCCCAATTACCACTACTGCGCCATAATGGACTTCGACGGCTTCTTCAAGCGGGCAGGTGTCGGTACGCACAAGAAATTCTACTGCCGGAACTGCTTCTCGGGTTTCACCAGGGAAATTACCCTCCGCAAACATCGTGCGGAAAGTTTCACCCTGAACCCGGGCCAGCAGTTGCGGTTCCCCAGACTCGGCGAAAACACCTGGAGTTCAAGCACTTCAGTCGACAAGCATCCGTGGGTCATCTATGCCGACTTCGAGTGTTTGATGATCCAGCCCGTGTCGGGGCCTCTACCCGGTCCGTCCACCAGTTCAACGACTCCCATCCACAAACACGCGCCCATCAGCTACGGGTACGTCGTCGTCGGGCCTGGTGGCGAGATCGTGAACGAAAAGTATCACTTAGACTCGACGCGATGGAGGACTTCATGAAGTCGGTCGAAGAAGAGGCCCTGAAGTACGCCGCCATCATCGCCAATCCTCATCCTCTCGCCCTCACCGAAGAGGAGCAAGCCTGTTTCGAACTCGCCCAGAACTGCCAGCAAGGTTTTTACCCGGGATTGTACACTTCGGAGAAGAAGGCTCGAGAAGAGATGAAGGTTCGAAACCACGACCACTTCCCTCCCGGCAAGTACCGCGGTGCGGCCCACAACAAATGCAACTTGTGGGCGAGGCAGACCAGCGTCATCCCGGTAGTCTTCCACAATTTGGAAGGCTACGACATGCATCTACTGGTGTCGGCAGCCGAGAAGTTTACCGGAAGCGTCAACGTCATCGCCAGAAATGCGGAGCGATTCTAGAGCATGTCGGTGAACCTGAAAACCCCCCACCCTCTCCCCATGCAGCCAAGAAGAATCTCGTCGTCACGCTCAGCTGAACTTCTTGGCCTCGTCCCTGGCAACGTTCGTCACGAACCTGAAGAATGCGGGTGGCACCTTCTCCATTCTCCGAGCCGGGCTGGAAAGAAGCTCCCTCCGCGATCGATTCACAGCATTCGACCCCGACATCAACACTAATACCCTACCGAACCTGCTGATGCGGAAAGGTCACTCTCCTTACGAGCACGTGACTGGGGTGGAGGTGTTCGACGAAACGGAGTTGCCCTCGAAGGAAGCTTTTCACTTCACCGTCAAGGAGGAAGACATCGGTGAATAGGAATACCAACATGGCCGGACTGTCTGGAGCATGTTCGCCGTCAAGCTCTTCGCCTCCTACCATGCCGTTTACCAACTCACGGACATCTACCTCCTCGCCGATGTCTTCGAGAACTTCCGGTCTCTCTAACTTCGGACTTTTCGTCTCGACCCCTGCTACTACCTATCCACACCCGGTTTCAGTTGGGGTGCGGCACTTCGGCAGACGAAAGCGAAGCACGACCTCTTCACCCACGTCTTCAAACACAACTTCATAACTTCCGGTACCAGGGGCGGACTTTCGTACATCGCTCGTCGCTATGCCGCCGCTAACAATCGTTATTTCCCCGAGACCTTAGACCCGGAGCGTCCCATCTCCTTCCTCATTTACCTGGATGCCAACAACCTGTACGGGTGGGCCATGATCCAGAAGTTACCGTACGGGAACTTCAGGTGGCTCACCAAACGGGAGGTTCGAGCCTTCGACGTCTGCTCGGTTTCCGACGACGGGGACTACGGCTACATCTTGGAAGTGGACCTGGACTACCCTCCCAGATTACACGATGCCCACAATGACTATCCGCTGTCTCCGGAATCGTTGAAGATCGATCCTTCGATGGTTTCGCCGTTCTCCTAGAGGGTAGCCCAGGAAATCGCACACGTCGTCAATTCTGCCACCAAGCTAGCCTCCAACCTCTTCAACAAGCGGAAATACGTCGTGCATTACCGGAATCTCAAGTACTACCTGCAACAAGGCTTGGTTCTCCGACGCATCCTCAGTTTCAAGCAGGCGGCCTGGCTTAAACCCTACATCGAAGGCAACACCGTATGAAGACAGGCAGCCACGAACGACTTCGAGAAGAACCTGTTCAAACTGAAGAACAACTCGGTGTTCGGTAAGATGCACGAACAAAAGCAGAACCACTACCGGTTCCACTACGGGTAGTCAAACCAAAGTACGGGAATAAGGTGTCGTTGCTCTTCACGGACACGGACATCCTGTTTTAATCCCTCGAGACCGAAGACGTGTACGCAGACATGGCCGAGGATCGGAACGAGTGGTTTGACACCTCGAACTACGATCTTACCCATCCCCTCTTCTCCTTACAGAACAAGCAAGTCCTCGGCAAGTTCAAGGACGAGCTGGGTGGGGTCCGGTGAAGGAGTTCGTAGGCCTCAGGTTTAAGATGTGCTCGTACATCACCGCGGACGGGGAGAAGCAGACTGCAAAAGGCGTGGATAGGACCTTTCTCCGGAAACACCTTAGACACGAGGACTACAAACGTTGCTTCGAACAACACACCGTCGACAAGGGGACGTGGACAACTCTTCGTTGCTGAAAGCATAAAGTCACCACCGACATCGTCACCAAGTCCTTGCTTTCAGCTTACGATGACAAACGGTTCATCCTGGAAAACGGGGTGCACACCTACCCCCACGACCACTACCGGACTTCTGATACCGGCGGCGGGGATGAAGAGGACGACGACTTCGTCTCCAACGTGGACCTCAACAGCGATCCGGAGGAGGTGGAGAAGCGAGATCGGGAAGGGGAAGCATCAGATAGCGAGGGATGCCAAAGTCGAGGGTGTCCCGTCCCATCCAGAAGTGGGGCAGATGACCAAGTTGGACGAGAGGGAGAGGAGAAGAGAGGCCGGCAGGTTGAGAAGAGCGGCTGCCGAGCGGGAGAGGTACGCCTCCATGCGCGAAGAGAAGAAGATGGGCAGGAGAGAGCAGGATGCAGCGCAGAAACGGAAAAAGCGCGAAGAACTGAGTGAGGAACAGAAAGAAGCGAGGAGAGAGCAGGAACGGAAACATTACCAGGAGTCGGGAGGAAGGCAGAGGGAAACAAAAGTTGCTAGAACGGCGCAGAAGAGAAAAGCCATGACTGAGGAAGAGAAGGTGTGGAAGCGAGATCCAGAGACGCGGCTGCCAAGCGAGCCAAACGTGTCGTGGAGAAGGAGAAGAAGTCCTAATTCCTCCCCTATTTACATGGTGTGGTCGGCTAAACCATCGGAGACTTCGGTCTCTGGCAAGTCCAACCTAGGTGGAAAGGTGGCCGCACCCTTACCCAAACCCATCCCACCCCTCTCCTTTCCATCCCATCCCATCCCATCCCACCCCTCCGATAACTGCAGCCTTGACGTGGCGGAGGGGCTTAGTACCCCGATGATACGAGGGGGAAGCCAGTAGCAGTTGAAAAAGAAATGAACTTCGTGGTAGTCCGAGAGAAGGGGAGACCGGACCCCGAACCGTTCTGGGCTAGGAGAAACGGTTCTCGAGTTATTGGGGTGGGTCAACTCCCAAAAATGGTGGTCCCCAGATTCCGAGGTGGCTCACACGTTGGGCACGGTCCGGGGATGCTAAATCCCGAACCGTTTCGCTCTAGGACTGACAGTTCCCAAGTTATTGGGGTGGGCCAACTCCCAAAATTTGAGTAACCCAGTTTTGGGTGGGCCACCAGTAGGCCGGGACCCCCAATGGGGTTCTTGGTGCCCAAATTTCGATCCGTTTTGCTCTAGGACCGACTGTTACCGAGTTATAGATATTTTAAAATAATTTCGAAAATTGAAACTGTAACGGGGACCATCTTAGGGAAATGGTGGCATTTCCGGTTCCACCCTTCAAAATGGAGGCATTTCCGGCTCCGCTTCCGACAGGATGTGACGTCATGACCTTCCAAACTGATGGTCTTGACGTCACTTCCTGTTTGCATGGGGGCGGCCATCTTGTCTGATTCCTGTCTCTGGTCGAAAATAGCACTATCATACTACTGGTAGGAATTCGCATTATAGGACATACAGCCGGACTTGAATATTGGGCGAGGCTGTAATCGAGAAAGTTGGCAATGTTGTCTAACTAGGTGTAATTGCAGGGGACGGTGATAAAGCCAGTGATCCATAGTCATCTTTGTCTTTTTCTTCTTCGTCACTATCTTCTTTTTTGTAAATTTTAATCGGAGTAATTTGCGCGTCTAGAGTGTTTTTAATCGGTTTAGTTTGCGTAGCTAGAGTTTTTTTAATCGGTGTAGTTTGCGTGGCTGTACCCAAAACCGGTCTCGGTTTCAGGGTGTTTACTACAGGTTAAAAAAATTCTTGTACGATTCTTCTTGCTCTCTCTCACCCAAACGTCGATTTAAAAAGTTTTTAGTTAAAAAACTTTTGAGTTTTGCGATTTCTTGTTTTGTCTCTATTCTTTTGTTTAATAGGTATTAACGAACGTTTATATCGGCCCGCGTTTAACGTTTTGTTAATTGATAAAAATCTGTAAGGCTTTTTCCAACAATTTTGACACAACGTTTTAAACTCTGAAAATTCCATGTCAGGGCCAACATGATTTTCGTAAACGTGTTACAAATTTAACTCATCCACCGGAAAAACGATTATTAAATTTGCATTGTCTCTAACCACTTGTTTAGGAATTCTCGTGTAGGACTGACTGCAATAAAAATCATCGGCATTTGAATGGCGTCCTTGGGCAAAATAGTGCTCTATGTTTTTTTTGTTTATCTAAAAGGCAGTCGTCAAAAAGAATAAGGTTTCTAAATTTTGGGTCCAGTTCTTCGGGCGGAATTAAATCTATTTGAAAACCGTGAAAAAATGCGACATCCATTCCAATTTTTCCTCAATTTCGGCAAATATAGACTGAAATGCTTTGTACTTTGGTTGACATAAAGTTTTACTGTAAATAAATAATCTGTCATAATCCAACAATCGTTCGTTACAGATTGAATTAAACAGTAAGTTAGTTTTTCCACAATTTGCGGGCCCTATAATTAAGCATCTGATACTTGAAGGTAAGAATGGGTGGTTTTTCGGTTCTTTCTTAGGTACAAAAAAGTCGTAGTTTTTAATTTCCATCACGTTTTTTTATTTACACATTTTTTAATGCTTACAGAGATACTAAACTCATAAAGTCTTCATCAGAAAACCTGTCGCTGGAGACATCGGGATGGACCACTCCATATTCAACGGTGCACCACAACTTCACGTTACTGGGAGAATCATTGGTAACGTATACTGCATTAATTCTGCCGGTAACTTCCGTCAAGTTTAAAGCATTGTTAGCACTATGGTAAGTTAAACCATGGTTTGTCTATTACGTTTTTGTTAAGTTTACCTTTTGTTTTGTGGATATTCTTGTAAACCCAAGTTCTAAGACATAGCGGTTTATCACAGTCGCTTGCCTTTTCGCAAGAGGAGTAACAGAGAAAAGCCGTGTGCATAGAATTACAATAATTGAACATGGTCAAGGAAACTGGTTTCTGATCTTCACACTCGATCTCTAGTTTTTTACAGATGTACCGTTTAAGATTTTTCAACAATTTTTGAGTTTCCGGTTCGCTGGGCAAAATCCAGCCTTTATATTTTGATTTTTCGTTCGAAAAAGGAGTTCCCGTACCCTTTAAATCGTTAAACTGTATGGAAGGAGACATGTTATTCTTTAAACCATCGTTAATTTTTGTACCTTTATCATTTTTAACTTTCAGCAAGTTTTTTTGCAAGAGATTTGAGAGATTTGTGTACCAGGTTGGTTGAGACATCTTGAGGTTATTCCTTTTTTAATATTGAAAGAACGAAAATCATCTGGGGGAGGGGTCATCCTGATGAGCACTCGATACGAAGCATAGCGTCTTCATTAAACACCCAGTTTGTGAAAATAAGAGACAGAATAATAAAAAAAAAAGAAAGAAAATACAACTGCCACGATTGCAACTTGAACCCAGAACAGCCGCTTACTGGGTATTAATGGTACGCGTATGTTCTGGGCTCTAGTCCCGGTTGGGACGATTATTTTTTCTTTTCTTTTTTTGAGATTATTGCAACTTGCATCCTCAAAAACCAGGTCTTTAATGCATGTTGTTTTTTGCTTCATTCCTTAATCTACCACGTATGGTGGGGAGGGGGGGGGATTCGTATATTTAAAAAAGAATTCTGTTAATAAGTTTGGACAATCGTTGAAATGGACGAGAGGGGAAAGGGTGAAGTGGCGGGAGTCGGTCCGAGAGGACAGCCTTGGCTAGGATACGTGTTGACACCCGAACCAACTATGATATGCAAAGTAAGCGTTTAACCAAAGTAAGAGCAGCTATAGACTCTGAAGACGCGGTAAATTATTCTCAGATCGATACTCTGAAAACGGAAATTCAGAAACTTGAAACTAACTTGCCTACTGCTATTACTCATCTTAGCGAGGAGTTAGCCTCTGCCGTTTCTAGCATTAAAAAAAAATGTGTTATACTTAGATGACGTTGATGGGAATTTTACGCGACGAAGAAGCAAATTACGGACATAGCTTTTCCCAGGCACGCTGCTGATGCAGCATCGAAAGTCTACGTTGACAGAAATTGCTTATTACAGGATGACCACACAGTATACTTCAATGCAACGCACAAGCTGATTAGAAAGTTAAGCGATCCTAGTTGCCGAATGATGCTGGTACTAAGGTACTCGTCGACAACAATTGCTTGTTACAAGACGATCGGAAAGAACACTTTAAAATCGCGAACAAACAGATTAGAAACCTAAGCGAACCAACTTTGCCAAGTGACGCAGCTATGAGGAAATTTGTGCATGAAAAGTTTTATGCTGATCAGTTTCAGCATGAAAAGCCCTTTGGAAAAAGCGAGCGATTGGTTCGTCATTTCCGGTCTTCTCTCGAGCTTCGTGTGTACAAATTCAGGTTTAATTCATAAAGCAATTTTATACTGCGGCGATCAGAGTGTTGCACTAGTTGCTAAATGTAAAATAGGAACGAGAGCCCTTTACATTACTAAACTAAAAGACGAGCATTCTAAATTTGCCCATCGCGGTAGAGGCATTCGAAGAGTTTCACGTAGAAGACGTTTATTTCGAGTTAGATGTGCACATAACTTTTCAATATATGACTCGTCTCATCCTTTCTAAAACAACTTCGAAATTACGAGCCTTAGAGAAGGCGCTTAGGAAAAATAGACAAAAGTGACCGCACCAAATATGGTCAAAGCTTTGTATGCGTTCATGATTGTATTTTATTCCCGGTCCCAAGTAGTTTACAACAGACCGGGGAGGAACCATGTCGCCAAAACTATCGAAATAACAAGGTTCTCCCGAAACGGTGGAATAAGCTACCCAGTGACTTCCATCTCCATCGTGGAAGTCTTCCAAGTTTACTATTCCGTTTTCACTAGTAGGCAAAAGTTTTAAGGGAAGCGTGTCTTTACTAAAAGTATCTCTGAATTTTGGAATTTTCATTACTCTAGCCAACCCATTTAAATCAAAGTTTGTTAAAGGTTTATCAAAGTCGATTAAACCTTGGGTGGTCTTAAGTAAAGATCTCTGCCACGGGGTAATTTCTTTTGCTTCTTTTTTTGCTTAATTTTTATTTCTTCGAGCCTGAACCTTCCACTTGCTTGTGATGTCGCACTAGTTCAGCCAGAATTTTTGCATCGTTTTGTGCTTTTTTTACTGCAGATACCACCCCCGCAGTTCCTCCACCAATCTTCCAATGCCGGCTAAAATCGGTCCTAGCAATGCCAATGGCAAAAAGCCGCCTTTCTTTTCTCGTGATTTGTTTTGAACGCCATATCTTTTTTATTACTATCGTTATTATTTAATAAACAACTTCGACTTTGCCTCTGTCCAACTTTAGATTCATTTTCCTGTCCCCAATGAGCAGAGCGTGACAAGTAGTATTAGCCGGTAGGGCGGACCTAAACTTCAGTTTGACTTGTACGTCCACGATTCCCGATTGAAGCCTCTCGGATTGTTTGGAGCAATCCAACACAACGAAACAAAAGGCTTTCTTGAACTGAAGCAAGTCGAAACTCAAGTCGTTGGTGTTGTAGCACAGCTGCCTAAATTGCTGCGCCATTCTCTACAAGCCGACGTACTCTCCAGTAGCATAATTTGGGTTCAAATCGAGAAACGGATATCTTGCTTCTTGCAGACTGCAGTGATTGAACACACCTGGGTTTTTAACTAAAGGGTCTTGCCTGTTAGTTTGAAAAGTTAGAACTATCCACCTAGTTTTTCGACCGCGGAAGTAGTCAGCACGCACCAGGTGAAGCTGGTATTTTGAGGGAGCTCACAGCTATCGTAATGCCAGTGCCTGAATTCCAAATCCACGGTCGCGCCACGGTCGATGAGATTGTACAGTTTAAGTTTTTGCTCGTCCGAGGCAACGACGTGGGAAACTTGCCAGCTGATGCATTTAGAACGACTTTGTCATTGGCTACGGCCGCTGCTTTGAATATGGCGTTCGTATCACTTGCTCGCAAGAGTGTGAGCACGTGTTTAGTTCCGTAGATTAGCTTATCGTAATTTTCGAAAAATCCCATAATTGTTTCAACGGGATGGCGAATGTAAAGCTTCCCTTGGGAGTTGTTTCAACGATGATGGACGCGTGCCGCTGTTTGCACCCCAAGTTGTTGGTCAATTTAGCATCGACTGATGCAGCACTATCCAACGCCCAGCACTGGCTGAGCAAAGCTGGTTGCTCGGCCGAGGCGTAAGTGAGCAGTCCCTTCATCGGAGTACCGAACCCCGGATAATTTAACTCGTCGACTTGTTTATCACCGAGATGGTATTTGATATTATAAAACAGGAACATGGGAGCATTATTAATCAACGCGGCTACGTCAGCGTCGGCATAAGCCGAGTCACCAGCTTTCAGCAACCTCCCTTTAATCAGGAGGTAACTGTAGGCAACGTGCAGAAATAAATATTGGTTTTCTACATGTATGCGGATTTCTAAATTTACGTTGTCGAAATTGGTGCCAACAATAGGATTGTATTCGTGGTACGTGCAAGACTCCACCGATGAATCGTACACCAAAGGTTCGTTGATTTTTAAGTAATCTTCTACTACACTCATTTTCTTGGTGTTGTTACGAATTTGATGAAAGCTTTGTTTCTAGGCGTCATACCGTTTGTTTTTTATTATTAGAGTTAAAATTAAGAAAGAGTCCTTTCCCTTTTTTCCAAACACAAGCATTTTTATCCTTTTTTAAAATTTTATTTGTAGATCTCAAATGAAGTCGCACAGTGAGCATCTCACCGTTTAAATCTAACGGCTCGTTGGTCTGAGACATGAGCCAAACTCTTACACTTCTGATTAACTTTGTAGTAACTGGGAGGTAAAGTAAATTATGTGGGGACTCTATGATTTTGAAACTGGGCGGTGCATTGGGATAAAAGGAATATAAAGTGAGCTGAGTGTCGCTGTTTAGGTACGAATTGCTTATGATATCCACGTGTACAAAAATTGTATTGATGTTCAAAATATCGACTGTATTTTGACTTTCTTGACTTCACATGTAGTTGACCAATTCAAACCCCAAAACTGGAGCCAAGCTCTTATCACCAGAAAAGGACAAGCCGTAGTTCGAATCGGTAATTATCAAGTCGGTTCTCAAAGTGTTTAGATTCGGAATAATCGTAATGGCATCCTTCTTGTGGCCATTCGCATCTATCGCCGACTTGAGAAATTTACTCAAATCCTCGATTTCATAAGCACCGGGACTCACTAACACTTTCTGCCAAGAGACACCAGCATCGGTAGTGTACTGAATTTCGTTATTTTTTGAGGTGATGTTGTGTATGCTGTTATAAGTATCTAAATTAAGCAGAGCTAATTCGTAATTTTTTTCACAGTTCAAATGAATGGGTGTGTTTAGATTAGTTTTCAAGTCGGAGTCTTTGCCGGTGAGATTAATCGAACAAGAATCCATGATGTCTTTTTTTTTTTTAAAAAGATGAAAAAAGATTGTACTATAGTAAAAAAGAGCAACCGTAAAGAACTCAAGATAAAATATTGCGTCAAATGTAAACGTTCGACTTCTAACGAATCGAAACCCCCAGTTTCTACAACTTCACGAAACAACAAACCGATGGAAATAGTGTTTTGCGATGTATGTGGTAGCTTACTTCGTCAAAGTGGGGAAGGGAAACATGAACAAACTCATAGATAACTTGCCCGTTGAAATACATTTACCGGGGTTCAATACTGCGGTCCTGGAACTCAGCTGAAGAAGCGACTGGCACGAGGAGAACCTGGAATAAATAAACTAGACGAAGCTTGCAAAGAACACGATATAGCTAACGCCGAGAGCTCGGACTTAAAAGATCGCCACGCCGTCGATGAAGTTCTAATTTCAAAAGATCAAATGGTGAGAGAGGATCCTTCTCTGGCATGGAGGGAAAAACTAGCCGCTTCCGTCATTAAGAAAATCATGAAAACAAAACGCAGGTTCGGAATGGGAAATAAAAAAAATGGATCAACTCGTAAACGAACTTCACAAACCCACACGCAAAAATTTTAGGAGATGAAAGGTGATTGTACTGGGCCTAAACGATCTATGGCAGGCTGACTTGGTGGAGATGATACCGTACGCTAAGCTAACTAAAGGATTTAACTACCTACTGACTTGCATTAACGTCATGTTTCAAGTTTGCTTCGGCCATTCCTCTTAAATCTAAAACCGGTCTACATGTTACCGAAGCTTTCAAGAAGATACTCTCAGGAGCGACCGCTCCTAAAAATTTACAAGTCGATTTAGGTGTGAGTTCTACAATAAAAATTCCAAAGTGCTTCTTAGGCGCCAAACATCAACATGTACTCTACGTACTCTGAAAAGAAAGCGAGCGTGGTTGAACGCTTCAACACAACGCTGAAAACTCAAATGTGGAAAAAATTCACCAGGCAAGTGGATACACATTATCAACGAGTTGGTTTCGCATTACAACGACACGGTTCATTCCACCAAAAACTGAAACCTAGGGAAGTAACCAGACGTCACGAACCGTTGCTGAGACGAACTAGCCCTAAACAACTGCTGAAGAAACCCAAGTTCGCCGTAGGAAATAAAGTCTGTATTTCTAAGGTAAAAAAATTTTCGACAAAGGATATTTGCAAAATTTTACCAACAAAGTATTCACGATCCGTAAAGTGCAAAAAACCCAACCAGTTACGTATCTTTTGAAGGACAAGTCGGGTGAACCAATGCTCGGAGGTTTCTATGAACAGGAAATTAAAAAACCCAAGTTCCAGATTTATTTCTGGTGGAGCAAGTATTACGTAAGAAGAAAGGAAAATATGGAAAAATGCTTTATTTCGTTAAATGGAAGGGCTATGACTCCAAGTACAACAGCTGGACGGATAATATAGATTGTTTAAGGTGAATTCACGTACCCATAAGCAAGAGTACTGACTGCATCGTCACAGACCCATCTCCTGTCGCCGTACGGACTGAAAGCCAACTTGTTGATGGTGACGGTTTTTAGTTTGTGCGCCTCCGAACGAATGTAAAACCCCAGAGTTCTCTCGACGCTATTATTAAGCAGCACATTCTTGTACGTTTTGTGCACCACTTGTGCTGTTTTCTCACTGCATTTGCAATCCATTTTGTTCTTCCCAACCGATTGTAAAATGCTGTAGAGCTTCGACTTTAAACCTACAAACTCGGAGATTGGGCACCCTGTGCTCTCGACTTTCATCTTCCCCAATACTTTTTTGTTGACGTCGGAGTGTAAGAAATGATCTTTTGGGTAGTCGGACGTATCGAACAACGACGCATCTTCTTCCATATCTTTGTAAACATCGTCCGTTTTTATCGAATAACACAAACTATCTGTATCCGTGACTAGGACTTTACATCTCCCCGATCCGTACTTTTTCATCATGTGGTCGTAGTGAAACCGGTAGACTATTAGCTTTGACAGTTCCAAGACGCAAAACCTAACCATGATGGGCTTGTACAAGATAATGTTTGCGGGAGTCTTTGTAAGAATTACCAAATCCTCGCTTAGAGAAGTGAAACTTGTGGTGCGCGGGTGAGATGCATTCTTGATGGCTTTTTCTTTCGTTGTTGCTATCAAGACGTTGTTTCTCTTGCACTTGTTCTGTATTGTCTTACCGAAAATCGAATTATTCACCTATTTGCAAAGGTTTTCGTCAAAATCGTTAGTAGCCGGTTGCCGTTTCTCGTTATTAAACTCGATGTAAGGTTTCAGCCAAGGCACTTGGTTAAAACTTATTTCTCTGTGTATTTTCTTGAGAACCATGCCGAGAGAAAGGTAGTATTTTAAATTCCTATAGTAGCACCCGTACTTTTTCTTTGAGAAAAGGCTAGTGGTTAGCTTTAGGCCTTCGCTGTACGTTAACCGAAAGTCCTCGATTGCCCGACGGTTAAAAGGAGAAAAGTATAGACTTTGTGATTTTCATGTGCTCTGGTGCTAACGGGAAATCATTGTGCGATGCATGAAGCATCTCCGGGTATTCCAAGTCCACTTCCAATATCAGCCCCGTATCACTCTCATATCCGTAATTATCTATATTTATATCCTCGAGCCGGTCTTCCGGCACCCATTCGTACTCTCCAGTTGGTAGATACTCGCACATATTACACAACCGTACAAGTTGTTGAAGTCCAAAATTAGGATAGGTTGTTGGCTTTAGCGTATCTTCTAGCCATAGACGAGACACGCCTCTTATACCCTTTTCCACAATAAGATGCATGTCAATGTTAGTGAAGAGATACAAAGACACTCTTGAGCGCCGCGTCCCAAGATAGGGAGGGTATAGAAACGTAATGGGAGGGGTCCAATCCGTAACTACCCAAACTCGTCGCTCTAAAGTTTTCAAGGGCATCGGCTAAAAGCCCGATATCCGTCCACAAATACAGGTCGTGTTAATCTCCAAATGTTTTGCATTTGCCTAAATCCCAAATCTTCTTCGCGTGTTGATAAGATTCGGGGCAGATCGCTCCTTTCAACAACGAGGCAAATGCCGACATGGGAGGTAAACACTTCTCCTCAAACACTTCCACATTTGTCAGGTATTCATAGGGAAACACACCTTTTTGCCGAAGGCATCGTACGAGTTCCACTGATTAACATTCGAAAAGCTTGTCCATGATGCTAAAGCTAGTTAAGTTCGAAGCTAGAGTTCCCAACGATGCCGCCATAAATGCTAGACTATCTATGAAAGTAAAACCGCCCAATTTTATGATGCTGATTCTTTTCTTGTTCTTAGCGATGGTCCTATAGCGATGATCCTATATTATGCAGAGCCTTCAAATCTTTAAACTAATTCAAAGCCTTCACGACGAAATGACTCGTATTTTTCGAAATTATGCATAACAACCGCTATGTTTTTGTTCAAAGTGTAAGCAAAGTTGCAATTGCTGTGCGCGGCACCTCTAAATTCACCGGTGATGTGGTCGTAGTCTCGTAGTTTCGTAAACCCGTTAAATTTTTCTTGGAGCGGGGTAAATGCTCCTTGTTTGCAGATATGGCACACCGCAGCGTCTTTGTATAACAACCCCTGTCCCTTGGTTAAACGTTTCATTCGTTGCTTTTGGGAAGCCACGATCTTTTTCTGCTCCTCTAATATAGATTTGAAGAAAACTTGCACGCAGTCTACTCCTCTGTACAACTCTTTGGAAAATACTCCACCTAGGTGATCGTAATCATGTAGGCAAAACTGCAAGCTTGGTGTATGTGGTTAACTCTGGTGTATGTATTGTTTCCATCACAACTGGAGACTGGGTGCGGCGCTGCTTCAAAGTCCAAGTAAGCTATGTACAACCTTTTGAGCTCGTTCTTGCAATCACTTGCAATCACTTGCAATCTTTTAAACTGGATAACGTCATTGTCGAGCAATGAGGTCTTTTGAAACGGAACTTCCTCGCAAGAAGGAAGGTGGTAGTTTTCATACCTGAAACGATTTCAAAAACCGTGTAAGAAATGCCTGCAAAAATACTTCAAGCGCTTGTTGGGGTTGAAACTCGCGATGAATTTGTTGAAGTCTTTTATTGTCACGTAGTGTCCGTTGAGAAGAAGCAAGTCAACGTGATGCTTACTTTCAACTAACGAACTCACGCGATAAACGCAAGGCTCGTCATCCTCGAAACCAAAAACAGATACCGAAATGTTGTTGGCTTTTTCGAACGCCGTGATTTTGGATAAAGGAACGGGGTCCAACACACCTACAACTAACTCGTGCGCACGATACAGGTAATGTTTCGTATCCCAATCATGTTGCGAAGATGGAACGGGGTGTATACTAGCCAACACGGACCACAGAAAACATCCATCATCTTCATTATGCACATAGACCAGTATATCGGGATCTAGTTTGAGGTTGTTGGGGAGTACTACGTAACCTTTCCCCGCTAAAGGTCTATAAATTCCAACGCATAGTTCGGTGCACACGCATTGCTAGAAAACCCATCCATTTCCTTCTACGGCAAACTATCCAATACTATGTAGAATCTTGTTCGACATTTCCGAAAGAACCTTCTTGCTCCCCACCCTGACCAGGTTGGAGTTAAAATAAGCTTTAATAGTTTCCGTATTATCCGTCGCTTTTTCGAAGAGAATGCATAATCCAATTTGAGCTTTTATGTTTACCATAAGACGTCGACATTGTTCTAAAAGATTCCAATATTAGTCCTCGTACTGTTCCAACAAAATCAAAGGCTCGTAGTGCATTTCGTCCTGCGAAAAATCCCGATTGAAAGTTAAGAAGCATCTGTTGAAAGCAACGCGCACTAGATCAAACCTTCCTAAATCCAAACTGAACGGCCTCACCTCGAGTTCGGTATCGTCTGTCACCTCTGTCTTGGCTTTCAAATCAACAATCATCTCGGACAAGACCCAGTCGATTCTGGTATCCTCTATTATAGGTACGACTAGAGATCTGACGTTGTTGGCTACGAGGTTGAAATTTTTGCGGGTATCTGAGAAATTATTTCTTTCTTCAACAGAGGTTCAAGTTTAGGAAAAGACAATTTACGTCTATTTTTTGACGTCTCTCCAATTTCTTTTCCACGTTGTTTTCCACACTTGTGCCGTATATACGCGAGCTGATTAGAGTAAGTCACACCGCACGATTTATAGGTTACGTTACATTTTCCTTCGTGACGCCTTTCGTGCTTCGTTTATACCTATTGTTCCTGAATGTCTTTTCGCAGTATTGACACGGGAAAATCTTGTTGTCCAACATCAGAAGATCTCGGTTTTCTTCTTCGTCAATCATCGTTGGTCCTTTTTTTTTATCTTCCGAGACCGTCTCTTCGTTCATTGGAATAGAAGAATGGAAAATTCTGGTATGAACCATAGCTCGTTCTAAATCAGGAAAATACTTGCAACAGGCTTCGCAGTAATATATACTACCAACTGGATTTTTTCAGGCGTAATCATTTTTGCATCGCAAAGGTCGTAGTGGGTCAAAAATTCATCGTAGGAAGAAACGAGTCCTCCACCATCGAGACACGTAAAGTTTAACACGCAAGGCTTCTCCAAATGACTTGAGGTTTACAAATTTAGCTGTAAATGTTAATATTAAGTTTTTTTTTAAATTTATTTCTTTGACCCTTAAGTCAGCCGAAGCAACTTAATGCTTGTATGGCTGAACCGGCTCAATTTTGAACATTACTAGACTTTTTAGAGAAGAAGAAATGTCTGGTAAAGGGAGGTGCCAACCCGGGGATTCGATCCAGGAAACCTCCGATCATTGTAGGGGCCGAAAGATTTCAACCTCTTCTCGCGATAAAAACTCAACCCTGCATTTCATGCACTGGAACCTCGAGACCACCTCGTACTTGGCAGCCATGGCTGATATAAAGATTGACGGAATTATCCGTGCCTTTTATACCCGTTCCCAGGGGTTTGTATCACTCCACGTGCTAGAAAGTCACAATATCTCATCCGTAAGACTTGTGAAAAATGCTCCCCAAACAACAACACTTTAAAAAAACAAAAAAAAAACCGCAAAAATATTCAAATAAGAAGGGGCAGGGTCATAACAAGAAAGTTACATGCCGAAAAATGCTCACAAACAGCAACACTTTAAAAAAAAACGCAAAAAAATTAGGAGGCCCCCCCCATCTGCAGAAAAGAAGGAGGGAGCCAGCAGGGGGGCCTGGGGGGTTGCTCAAAAGGGCCTGCTTTCCACCAAAACATCTATTACTGGTGTAAATCTCTCGTAAATCCTGATTGTTAGGTCTTACGAAGATAACAGAGGTACGTAATAATAATAAATTCATACCGGCCGGCACTAATGCAATGTTACTAACTACAGCACATAAAAGCAATAATGAGCAAAGTAAGGGAGTCCACACAAGATGTTCGTTCTGAAAGCTATTTAATTCGATTAATTTGGTTTAGGGTTGTCCCGCCGTTAAATTAAGTTAAACCTTCAAAATAACTAAGTTAAAGCACTCTTAATTAATAGGGACCGAAGGCAATAAGAAGGAAGCTCTTAAGTAAAATGTGCCCTTTCCAAACACTAACTGGGACTTAGTCGCTAGAGGAGGGAAGCTCCTTTAAAATTCGGCTAAGTCCAAGATCGTCAGTATTACGTAACTCTGATTTTCTGCTGCTGGGAATCCGGCTCCTAAGGGCTCAGTGGCTGGTAGCTTTTGAGGTCCAAAGTCGGGGGAGTGAGAGCGAAAATCTGCAGGGCCCTGGGTTTTAAAGGGGGCCTGCATCCTGCTCTTTTGTGTAGCAGACGATGTGCGATTGGATGCTGAGGATGAGGGAGGAGCTGATTGGCTTAGAGGCCGGACCACTGATGTTGACAGAGTATCTGGATGGGCCCACATGTGGTAGCAATTAAAAGTGCATGAGGCTGAAGCCAAGTGCACTGTGTGTCGTCTGCTAGGCTAAACCTAAAGTTGACTTGATAATAATAAAATGGACGTTGTAACTGGTTGTTGTTAAATAAGTTACTGTTATATCGATAGAGGGTATCGGTTGTGTACCATTAGGTACCGATACCGATATGTTATATCGGAAAGGGCTAATTCTTAAAATATTTACACTGGTGGGTCCCGTGACTAGTATGAATCGCCATCATTATCCTCGAGAAGGGAATGACGATACGCAGGTTCCGGAATAGGAGCAGGCAGACTAGGTGCCAACGGAGAAGCATAGAAGCGCTGGGAAGGTTAGGAGCGCTGGGATCGTCGGCGGAGGTGCGTAGTCGTTTAGGCATAGAGGCCACCAGGACGCGGTATAAGCAGATGGATCAGGATGAGATGGCTCTTTCCGATTGAAGCGGCGGAGGGAGGAGTCCATAAGCGTATGTACCTGCGCTGTGGAAAGTGGTTCTCCGTTATGGTTAGCGGAGCATACAGTTGCGGAGGGACGGAAAGAGCATGATGAAAGGTCCAAAGGAGTGTGTAAGGCGAAGGAAGACACCGCCTTGGCGGCTGCCTTGCGGGCCTTTACCTGAAGCTTAGGGCAGGCGTATCGTTCCTTGGTCCAAAAAAGTTCCTCACTAAGAGAACGCAAATCTCGGCTAGCAACTGGCTGACTGCACGGGATAGGGGAAGTAGTGGCGGTATCGACAGGCGGAGGCGGCATCGAAGGTTCGGACAGCAAACGCTTATCCAAAGGCATTGCTGGGTCCAAAGATTCCTGTTCCGCAGTCAATTCAAGAAGCTCCACATTTCCTGAAAGAGAGGGTTCCAAGGGGATCGGGGGTACGGAAGGTGCCGGACAGACCAGTCCTTCCTTAGGTGTCCCCCTTTGCTCGTGGCATAGCGGAGCGTAGACCGGAGCGGAGTGCAGGCCGGTGGTAGAGAAGAAAAGATGAGCCGAACCGTTCTGTTTGAGTTTATATATGATGGAGGCTGCGCAGTAGGATGCGCAGTAGGGTAGCGACGCGGATGAATATCTACGAATTATTTTCTCTAAATCAAACAGCATTAAGAGAAGAAGAATGCTTTAAAGTAAGTAATGTATATTTTCACGGCAAGTAGCAATTTTTTTTTTTAGCTTAGATAGCCAGATTTCAGTTTCAATCATAACCGAAACTAAATTTGCCAAAAATGTAGCTGTTTGTTCTTTCGTTTGCTTAAAATGATCCATGATAAATCCGTCATGTGCACTTGACTTTTTATTATTTAGTTTATCAATAATCAAAATAACATCGTAATGGATTGGGAGTAATTATCTGTATTGTTTGTGTAATCGTTTTACTTTTATTATTTAGTAGTTTTAAATCGGGGATTTCCTTGCTATAGTAATTGGCAAAATTATTGCAAAGAGTGTTTACATCCATATTCGAGAATGCTTTTAATTGCTCGTCAAGATTACTTTTGTTTTTTTTTTAATTATTACACACTTCATTGATTTTCTCCCTAATCTTTGCCCCATCATTTTTATTGTTTTAATAAAATATTAATAGATTTGTTTAGCAGTTTAAAATCACTGTTTACCACTCTCTTTAACATTTTGTAATTATCAATTTGTTCTTGGCTTGGGTTTTTTGTCTTAGCAATGTTTTGCCACAGCTTATTTTCTTCTTAATTTTATTTAGCAGCTCATCAGACATCCAGTTAATTTTAAAGGGACTAGATTTTTTCTTTCGCCCCTTTTTCCATGCAAGAATTACTATGTTTATTATTTTCATAAAGTGAGTCGATTTTATCTTCAATTATGTCATAAATTTAATTCGAGCCTGTGTATGATTCTAGGAAATTCCAATACTAATAACAATAATACATTTAAAAAAATGCAGCCAAGGTTCTATTTTAAATAAAAAAAAATTTTACTTTTACTGAAAACTTTACCAAAAAAATATTTCTCCTTTTGTTTTTTTGTAGGGCTTGGATGGGGCACAATAAATCTTAAACACCAGGACTTCAAGAGGCTTAATACAGTGCTGGGCAGACAGAACTGCAGAGTGACTAAGACAATTCTTAAGTTTGAATACTTAAAAAATGAAAATACTAGAATTGTTATTCTTGTAGGCGATGACAATGATAAAAAAAATCATACCAAGGAAATCCAGCTAGTTTAGCCCAAACAACGGATCCCGCAGTAAATTTATTGAAAATTGTGAGTTTATCAACATCTTCTGTCCACTCTTCTTGCAAGTTTTCACAACTGTTATATTGTTTGTCTGGACATAAATTTCAATAATTATATTAAGCAACATCAAGTTATATTATATCATTACTACAAAATCAGCAATTATTACTAGGTGTTTGAGCTGGTTACAACAATCCTCTCAAAACCAAAACTGGTACAAGAGAACCTTTTAATAGGTTTAATTTAGCCCATTTGCATTAATCCATTATATTGGTTCGGGGCGGGGGGGATTGAGGCTTAATGGCGCGTCGACAACTTGGTCATTAGCGCCAACCTCAGTCACAGTGCAGTGGTCCGGGTTGCCACTGCACCACACATTACAGAGATGTTATTCAAACCCCTAATCTAAATCTTGTCATACATCTGTACCTCCTGCAAAAATTGAAAAACACCGGACAGGAGGACAGACTTATCGCTTATTGGTATCGGATCAATGTCGGGGATTCGTAACATTATCTGTACGATATAACATCCCTTCTTTATTTTTATTAATCAATTAACCTAAATATTTAACTTTACGTCCATTTCAATCTTCACCATCTTCAATATGCAACACTTTCAGGAGTAGCAGGCGATGCTACCAGTGGCGCCAGCCTAATGCTCTTTGGCCTCAATCCATTTACCATGTATATTAGTTGCGTACCAGCCAATCAGGTCATGGTAGTCCTTCCTTCAACCTGAGAGTTTCCCTCTTGGGGCTCCTGTGGCACCTGACGTCACCCTCTTAATCAGCTTACAAGCAATCGCGCAAAGCCTTTTGGGTGTCTTAAATATTTTTAAGAACGACCATTTGCCACCAGTGACTATGCCAGACCAAACCAATATTCAGCTTCACTTCAGCTAAGTTATTAAGGAAAATTGGAAATTAGCCATCAGCGAAAATCATACAATAGAAATATCGTAGTTCAGTAAGCCACCTGTATGCACTTACGTTTCGTCGGAGTGGCATGACCCGGATTCGAACCGCTACCCAGTTCGCCCCCATCACTTTCATATCGCCTTAACCGCTATGGCCAATCCTCCACTGACATAAAGATAACTCACTGAACCCGTTATGCCAGCGGAGGATGTGGCCATAGCGGTTAAGGCGCTATGAGTGATCTGGGGGCGAACTGGGTAGCCTGTTCGAATCCGGGTCATGCCACTCCGACGAAACGTAAGTGCATAAAGGTGGCTTACTGAACTACGTTATTTCTAGTGTATAATTTTCGCTGATGGCTTATTTCCAATTTTCCTTAATATTATTTACAGTGATTTATGTCTATTTATTTCAGCTAAGTTAAGTAAAAGGGACTCTGACCAAATTGTCTGACCAAAGGGAATTGACCAAATTGGGACTCTGACCAATTTATAATGCCATAAATTTTGAACCCCCACACCCCACCTAGTTCTTGCCAAGTGACTGACAAACTTTTTAAAATTAAAACAGTGCAGTCCGAAGAACTTCCAGCAGGTCTTTTGCTAGACGTGTATTCTAAAGTTGACTGGAACCAAAAAAAAATTAACATTACGCGATCAAACTTTAACTTTGCCTAGACTTCGTATTTCGGTGCAATCCCCAAAAAATAACCAAGTAGTCCTTAATGTGCATTATCACAAATTTTCAGTGTAGTTCCAAAAAGTAAACAATTGCGAAACTTTCTTGTGATACTGTGATTTTGACCTTATATGAAGACGGAATTGATTCCACAACTTTTTATTCAGAACTGAATTAGGTCAAAATGAACAAACCCATTGCGCTACGGGAGAAGAACGGAAAATATAATTTCGCAGCGTAAGTGACTCAAATTATAACGAAAATTGCTTGTGGCAATCGAGAATTTTCGCCATATTCAGTGTCTGTGTTAGGATGATTCAGGAAGAACAAATTGATCAAGACACTAAGTCAATTGGGTTTATTAACAAATTAATTTCTCCAATCTCAAGCAATACTAATATTTACTGGTAAGTCAGATTATTTAAGCTTCACAGGTCTCAGGTCAACAATGGCTTAGTAACTAACAGCAGGGTGCAATTGAAAGCTGACCCATACTAAATTCACAGGAGTACAATTCCTTCCGTAACACTTGAAACAGTATCAATTAATCAAAAGCTAAACCATGGATAACCACTTAATAAGCATTCTACAATACAACATATCTCATGTACAACTGCCTCACACTCAAATCTAGAGAAACTTGACTTGGCAAATACTATAACTGCACACAATAGTTCAATCAAGTAATTACAATAATTAATAAGGTAATTAATGATGAATATTAATAAAGTCTTAAACACACAAAATCAGTAAAAGTGATTTATGAAATCGTTACACAGTCCCATTGTTAAACAAAAACCTATTGGCGCCAGTGGTTTTGTTTCAATTTTGTGTCTGCTTCAACATTGGAGCTGTGCAATAAAACACTGACCGTCCCATTGTAAATGGGAACATACCTAAGAACCTGTTTAACACAATATTCGGAATAATGACTTCCGAACCCTACAATTTTGACTTTGGGAGGATAAAACACCCAGACTGTAAAAAAGCTAACATATGCCTGTTTTGGCCAAACAAAAGTGTGGGAGAACCTTTCCCAAAGATGTCTAAACTTGTCTAAAATTGGTTGTCAAGAAATTACAATAGCTAACTTGTTGTGATTGATAAAGCAGTACAAGCATGAAATCATACAGTCAAAACAAGTCTCCTATGGTGAACAGATTGAGGAATGTAGACATTCATAAATACGCTTTTGTGGAAATACAATTCAAGTGGTAATAAAATCGTTGAAATCAGCTGTTACATAGTAATTTTAAAAGGCACACTGGCAACTTCGTAATTAATTTCTGAAATGTCCGGTAATATATTTCAGCAGAAAATTTTTACGAAGTTTTTCCATATGTTGAGCAGTCCGAAGTTAAAACCAGGTTAAAACCACAAATTACAGCAGGTCGTTTTTTACAGGAGTGGTATAAAGTGGCAAATGTCCGGCGGAGTAGAATGGGTGCTGATAACCAACCATTACTGGGTTTCAGGAGAATGCTTTGCAGAATGATTGGTGCCTGTAGGTTGATTTCACATAGGTCTTGAAATTAATAGTCCAGTCAAAATAGGACCTAAGGTGGAATAAAATCCCAAAGTCTTGAAACTTTCTAAGGCTGTCTGGGGGGATCTAGTAATGACTGCATCAAAAGTCCTGATGATTTGGATGTGAGCTGGCTTCGTTAAACTATAAAATACCCCCTAATAAGTGACTTTTTATTAGTTTTCCATAAATATCTCTAAATATGTGGGTCCTACCAAAAATATGTTCCCTACAAAAATTAAAGAGAACAAAATTTACCACAAATATGATTCTATTGATTTTTTCTCTAGCACCAGTAGTTTACAAGATATTCAAGTTCGAAAACTGAGAAATCATAGAAATTGACAGAGATCTGCTATACGTGGTATGTAGTACAAAGATCAGGTGAACACACCCTAACCTCATAGGGATCTAGTAATGACTGCATCAAAAGTCCTGATGATTGGATGTGAGCTGGCTTCGTTAAACTATAAAATACCCCCTAATAAGTGACTTTTTATTAGTTTTCCATAAATATCTCTAAATATGTGGGTCCTACCAAAAATATGTTCCCTACAAAAATTAAAGAGAACAAAATTTACCACAGATATGATTCTATTGATTTTTTCTCTAGCACCAGTAGTTTACAAGATATTCAAGTTCGAAAACTGAGAAATCATAGAAATTGACAGAGATCTGCTATACGTGGTATGTAGTACAAAGATCAGGTGAACACACCCTAACCTCATATTATTTTACTACACAATCATATAACACCAAACACTCATTTACCGCTATGCGTATTTATTTACTACATATGCAGTTACTAGGCATAACATCGTAACATCAAATACATATACAATAACATCAATTCAATTCGAGGTCAACGTTCTCCTCCTGAAGGTATCGTCCTCAACAGTTGGTGTCAGGCTTTTCAAACAGTGAGTGTGGCAGTTGTGGCAGATAGCACTCTGCTTATTTTCCTGCACTCACACTTGTTTCCGCAACATGTGGTGCATCTACAAAATATGAGGTTGAAACAGCCTTAGGGGCTATAGCATATTTGATTGCAGTAGGCACAAGATTACCAAGATTGAACAAGACTGCCGAGGCTCCTAACCCCAAAGTGCAGCTAGCTGGTAACGCATTACTCCTCCATAGTTGCAGTTGGCGAAAACACGAAATGAGTATTGCATAGCTGCCCCTTCTGTGGGAGGGACTGATAGTAGCTCTGACTTCATATTGGTGGTAGACTTTCTAAGAGCATGGTGCCTATGCAAGTTGAGGGACGTTGTAGTAGGAGGAGCACTATATAGAGTCAAGAAAAACCTGTTATCTGCCACCGCTACCTGTTGATACTTGGAAGTTGAGTGGTTGAACTCATCTGCTACTGAGCACAATGCCTCACGATGTAACAGCAGGAAGCTTATGTCTTGTCGCACCCTGTGACTGCATGAACAATTAATACGACATCTTTGAGACCCTTCTGTTGTTGTCGGGAAGAAGAAAATAACTTGTGTTCCTACCTTTCTACGATCTGGCTTGTTATTTCGGTGTGTAGCTGCAAGAGCTGTAAGAAGAAATATAGATCTACATCTTCTCCAACAATGGTTACATTGTCACCGTCACTCACTTTGGTGATGGCGCTCCTGACAGATAACGGCATCATTAGGTGTTTGAAGGCATTGTACCCCTCTACCATTAGTTTGGAGGAAAGCATAATTATGTTTATTAGACTGAAACTGATGTAGTGGAGGTAGGACACAGATATTTCTTGAGTCTGCAGAGAGCTCCTCCTACTAAACGTCCCTAAACTTGCATAGGCACCATGCTGGATGGGAAATAAGCTAGCTGCACTTTGGGCTTGGGAGTGTAGGCTGAATGGTAATCTAGTGCCTACTGCAACCAAAGGTGGTGTTGCCCCTGAAGCTGTCCGCGACCTCATATTTAGCAGATACACCACAGACCGTGGAAACAAGTGTGGGTGCAGGAAAATAAGCGTGAGTTGCACTACTATCTGCCATAACTGCCCCGGTGACTGTTTGAATAGCCTGACACCAACTGTAGGACGATAACCTTCAGGAGGAGGACGCTGACTTCGACTTGATTTGCTGTTGTTACGAGTCGATGTTATATGTAGTAACCCAATGTTGTAAGTGAATACGTAGAGTGAATAAGTGTTTGATGTTATATGATTGGTATAGTAACTTAAATGAGGTTAGGGTGCGTTCACCTCAGCTACGCACATTGTGTATAGCAGATATCTGTACATTTTTGAGATTTCACAATTTTCGAACTCGAATATTTCGTAAACTACTAGTAATAGAGAAAAAATGAATAGAATCAAGTTTGTGGTAAATTGTGTCCTCTTTAACTTTTGTAGGGAAAATTTTTTTGGTAGGACCCACAGATTCCGAGATATTAACGGAAAACTAATAACTATTTTGGGGAGTTTTGTTGTCTAGAGAAGCCAGCTCACCTGCAAATCATCAGGACTTTTGATATAGTCATTACTAGACCTCCCCGAAAAGCCTTAGAAAGTTTCAAGACTTTGGGATTTTATTCCACCATTTGCCAAATTTGAGCCTTCGTTGACTGGACTATAAGTTCTTCTTATTTGTAATAAATTGAATTAAATGAAATTTGACATGGGGTAATGACTGGACTCCCATGTGCGGTGATGTAGCTGTTTGCTAACTGCATTCAAGTCGCAGTGATGGTTATGATGGTTACAGATGGATTTTGTATGTAGAGGCAGGTACTGTTTCTGGAAAATAAAATAAATCCATGAATAGGTAGTCAAATATTTATATTTTTCTGTACCTAAGACAATCATTTTGTTAGGCCAACATGTTATGTGCTTGAATAACTTGAATCTCAGTATAGTCTATAACTAACGTTATACCAAGGCTGTGACGTCACGCTAACTCAACGCCATGCTAAATTTCCGTAGGTTCAATCGTGTTAACCGTGAGCGAAAAGTGTGCGTCATCGCAAAAAATGTGGGTTATCAAGTTACCCCACACTTTTGCCAATAACCCACACTTTTGCCAATAACTCAACACTTTTGACACTTCCGGATCACGCGACGGGAACGCACACACCACAACCAAAATTATACAGCGTCGAAAACCGTAATGCAATGAAAACGTACAAAAGGAATTACTTAACTTGCCGGGATATCCCAAATGAAATCCTTTACATGCTAACGCTCACATGTCTGGCTGGCCCATTCCAAGTTTATTCCTTCAGTCTAACTCTTCTCTCCCCCCCTCCACCTCCATAACCTAAAATAGAATGACCTTCATTCCTACCGATACACCTATTAGGCTATTACTGGTGATTTGAACCAGTTCTCAAACTACAAACGCACAAAAAGAATTACTTACCTTGCCAGAATGTCAGCACAATTGTCAGGCGCTGCCCGACAAGAATTGGACGTGAGGCCGTGGTCACCTACGTGTAGTGCACAGTTTCAGGTATATTCAGCCCATGTTGCCCCATCGGCCCGATTGGAAGCCCCCCCCCCCCAATAAAACAATGAACTAAGCCGTCATTTCAAAAATTCATGACGCAAACTACATCTTGGATCCTCACAAAATAAATGAAAAGTGACATACAGCGTAATTTACGAACTAAGACCCGCTATGCTATTTCCGGCGGGCACTATAGCCATGAAACCGTTAAAGGGCTGGTGGGGCAGACCCACAAAAGAACTAAGACGCTCAGGCGCATTGAAATGTATATATCACGCCATCAATACACAGATTGTCACAGTTCCTAGACAGTGCTATGTGATTTCGAGTGTGGAGTAAGACTAGTGGAGCTGGCCATGAGACTATCTTTTATTTTGAAAGAAAACCAAAACTTACAAACCCATGGTTGGCGCTGTTGCTTCTTACTCCCCCCCCCCCCCCCCTGCCGTTGCCCATCAATATATGCCGGGTACAGAAATACATTTCAAGAATAGCGAGACAGTGCCTTTAAGGCAGAGTTGGTCGTCGAGGACAGTGGCCCCGATTCAACACCCCCCCCTCTATACACGAACTCTTCCGCAGCTGCACATTGAGGCTTGGATAAGGCGAAGAAAAAGAAGAAAAAAAGGGGAAAGACGGGATAGAGGGATTGCGGCAACCTGTTAAGGAAGACCACATGGCCACTTAACGTAGGGAGCCGTACTTCGATCATAAATTCGGAGTCCCCCTCCATGTGTGGGTGTTGGCAGAAGATGCAACGACCAATCCTTTCCTCCACATCTTGTTGGCCTTGGTGTCTGGCCAAACCCTTTGAACCCTATTCGAAAAATAAAGAAGAAAGCAAGTGGAAGTAGAAATTACTGTGAATTAAGCAAGAAAACCTGTTCGGAGGAACTTTTGGTAGAACTTTTTTTTCCAGGATTCTCTAATTTTTTGTTTGAACTTATAATTAAAAAGGAGAAAAAAGCAGGGATAGTGATAAAATTGCTTGCAGTGATGGGATGCCGTCATTGTTCACTTCCTTGTGGGTTTTGTTTTTATTTTGTGTATGTTTTGTTTGGTTCTTATAGAGCAATGGCCAGTTATTAATTAGGATTTCCTGTAGCCGATCCCATCCGCTTAGTTAATTGTAATGTATGATTATGTATGTTATTAACTTGAATTTCTGGTTCATTTCTTTGTATTTTGGACATAGATGGCGGACTTGGCTACAATTTTCTCTGTCACTACGCACTTCACGCTGTTGCTCGGCCTAATATTTAATTCTAAGAGGTGGCCCGTACATCTGAATTAAATTTTTCTTGTTCGTTTTGTACACAGTATAACGTGTTGTGCTCTGTTTAACGAAATCTAGCGGCAGCTCTCTCTTTCCATGCTTGTTCTTTTCTTGGGCAAAGTAAAACACTACACCTAGTTATGTGGTAATGGCGCGCGTGATAACTCCTGTGTGGACAAGAGCTGGATGTTGCAATTAGCCAAAACTTGGGTTTGTGTTGGAGCGGAACAGCTAGAATGGTCATGCGTGCTGTGCCGGTGTGCCTGTCAAAAGCACACGTCGAGCTTTGTAGGCGGCATGGTAGGCGAACCAGCTGCCATGCATATCCTTCAGAAGAGTGGGAAGCTGCGGCGGGATGGAGCTTGAGCGTGATGGAAAGGTTTCGGCAGAAGGTTGCACCACCAGTCGTACCCCCCCCCCCATCCCTTCTTCCTATATTACCACTATACAATCAACCATAATGACAACCGAATCCTGCCGAAACGGTGCACTCCGTGCCCGCCTGGCTGCAAGGTGAACACCTCTAAACACAAAAAGAACGACAGGACCTCCGGCTACAGTACTGCAATCTTCTTGTCAGGCATGGGGGAAAGACGGAGAGGGCAAATAGAAGGAAAGACATTCACGTCGGGACTAAGTCCTTTGTGCTTGGAATTAATTAAGAGCTAGAAAAAATAAAATAAAATGGAAGTAATGGAGAAGGAAGGATGCGGGAATGGAGAGAGAGAGAGAGAGAGAGAGATTGTGTGCAGTTTTGAGAACGGGAACGCCAATTTCAAATTATTCAACGTTGTGGTTTTCATTTCTAAGGAAAATTCGTTCGGAACTACGCCTGATTTTATAGACTTCATGTTTCGTAATAATTAATCCAAATTACAGCTATTTAATTCTGTACTTACTCCAGTGAAACTATCATTACTTTTAGTGGCTGCTCTGCTGATGCGGCAGACGCGGCTGACGGAGCGTTGTTAACAGGGCCGCTACTTGTCAATATGTACTGTCGTTAATTACTGAACGACATATTATTGTTTGATTATGGTTGATTGATCCAAACAAGTCTTTGGTTGTTTGGAAGTGAATTTTGGTCAAGTGACCGATTTGAAGAGACAGGGGAAGAGGAATAAAAGTGCTGCCTTGGCCTGGCTCGAAACCGTTGTAAAACATGAAATGCAAGATGTCAGTCTGTTGGTTTTTTTTTTGTTTTCTCTGAAATTCAATAAATAATAATTCGAAAATTTCAATTCTATGAAATACCTCAACCCCCCCCCCCCTCTTCAGTATGAAATTTAGCACTTAAATGCGGGAGTAATTTTGAAATGCTCGGAATTACTAGGCCATTGTTAACCGTTTGTTACAGACATGAAGGCCTGACGAGTTGGTGAGGGAGGGCGGCTCCTTTAAAACTTAACACCGATGGATTTCGGGTGGGGCCAAGGAATACAGGCGAGTGATGTGTGCCGGCAGTGGCGTGATGTGTGACATTTCTTGCAATTATTACTTGTGTTTTGGGCATTGTGTTTTTTTGGTATTGTCAGCACGTTCCCTGTTGGTCACCTGTCATTGTTGGGCGGGTGGCTTAATTACGTTGGTATTTTTGCCTAAGTTGTTAAATGCAATTTTTTTGGGATTTCGTTGGTTTCGTTGGGTTTTGGATTTGATAGACCTCTTGGAGTCTGGTGGCCGCTGATCGCACGTGGCACATTAATCGTGAGGGCGGAGATAGACGCTTGAGGCCAAGCTATTTTGGGATGGTTGGGAATTGAGACTAACTGCAAGACGCCTATCAGGAGTTTGGATTCAAAAAAAGCATAAATCCCTTCGGAGCCCGAATATGGCAATCGGGACCAATAAGAATTAAGGGAGTAATGGGGGTAAGAATTCTTGCGCGCAAGAGAACTGGAGGACCCAAAAAATTGTAATTCGTAGCTGTGGTCGGAAATCAGAGTTAGCGGAATAGTCGCAGCTAATTTTCTTTCCGTGAATAAGTGTAAAGTCAAAGTCAGAGTATGGTTAAAAGTTGAAGTTTCAAGTAAGGTTAGATGGGAATCAACCAGTGGCCGGAAATCAGAGTTGGGGAATAGTCGCATTTAATTTCGTTCCGTGGTGAATTAGTTGAAGAAAGTCAGAGTCAGAATAGTTGAAGTTTAAAGTAAGGTTAGAGGTGAATGATGGAAAACGAACAGTGACCCGGCGTGATCGTTTGGACTAATATTTGTGAACTATAAAGTTAAGTGGACTTAAAAGTAAAAATGGACTAATAATTGGCGGACTGGTACGATCCGTGGTCATCGGCCCCGAGGCCGACCCGGGTTCTGGAAATTATTTAGAGGTGAGTGAGGGGACCACACGTGACATTTTGCGGGAGGCTATTGTTCGGAGAGAGTTTTTCATCCCAATTATGGCTTCTGAGAATTTTTATTGAAGGGGAATCTCTCTTAAGAATATTTTCTTTTAATCCAATTTTGTTTAAACTTTTTTTTATCAGTGGTAATTAAGTATCTATCGAAAAGATGGTATAAGTTTGAAGTTTTCTTGTTTTGTTTTGTTAGTTTTGGTTCGTGTTTTGGAGTTTGCTGTGGATTTGGTAATGTGAACAGGCATATATGAGATATATTTGAGTTCGTGCTAGCCTTAGCAGAAAAGTTGGTGAAGTAGGTTTGGCTTGTGGTTGTAACGTTAAATGTGGGAATTCTGGTTGATCCCCTTGCTTTGATCGTGGCTATTGTTGGTTTTGTATTTTCATCATTGGTAATGATTCCGTATTGTGTAATGGAAAACCTGGCAAGGATTGAATACATATAGTCTTGAGCAGGGATTGAACGGCGACAGTTATCACATGTTAAAGGAGTATTTTTTTTTTGCTTTTTTATTTTATGATGCTATTTTGATAGGTCGTACGTAGCCATGTAAACGAGTTACGGAAAGTGAATAAAGGGGACAATATCGGTAATTGTTTGTGTGTGTTAATTAATAGTGTCGTATAGTGTTGTTTGTTTGTCGGGTAGTTGATATTACTGAAGAATGGGGGATGAATTCAGGTAACCAAAAGTCAAAGCACTTTTGAGTAAGGGTAGTCGGAGGAAGGGTTAACCGTTGCGAATAAAAGAGCCAGAGGGAGCTGTAATACTTTGAAGGTAAGAAACTAATTTGGGCAACGTGAGAAAATAGTATTGTTTGGTTGTTTGCCCTTCAACCCCCCGAGGGGCGCCCCACTAGGGGAACCAAAAACAAACTGTAACACAATGTCCTTCTATCCCTGCTTCCTCACATATCGGAGTTTATTCTCTCCGAACAGAGCGAGCGAGCTAGCTTACCAGCCAAACCTTGCGAAATGACGCGTCGTCTAACTCCCACCCACAGCCCTCCTTCCACAAACTTGAGCGTACCCTACAGTCTGCCTACCTGCCAAAGGAATCGTTCGTCTAACACCCACCTCTCGCTCCACAAACTAAAATGGAATGACCTTCATTAATTTTGACATACGGTATTACCGTATTTCTTGAAGCAACTTTCACAAACACAAAACGTTTTAATTAAATAAGAATTAGCTTGACGTCCCAACCGTGATATAAATAATTTATTGTTTAAATCGAGCGGTTATCGATTTTTAACCAACGAGTGCGATTATTGGCCAGCTCGAGTATGCTTAGCCAGTAGCTCCCCAACTTGCTTCCCTGCAATACAGTGATTCCCAACCAGTTTGCTATAAGTAGGTCAACAGCCTGAGTGCTCGAG
This sequence comes from Lithobius niger, assembly GCA_023313725.1. Classification (NCBI taxonomy): domain Eukaryota; kingdom Metazoa; phylum Arthropoda; class Chilopoda; order Lithobiomorpha; family Lithobiidae; genus Lithobius; species Lithobius niger. Next base: position 988 of record JAHWFP010198806.1, on the reverse strand, counting down.
TGAGTGGGAGAACAAGCTCTCCCGCATTATACTGACCAGAAGGATCTCTCCTTATTAAAAAATCAAGTTTGTGATTTCTAAAGTTTATTAATTCCAGGCTTAATAACAGTTATGTAGAAACAAATCTTTGATTTTAATAACGTAGGAAACACTTCTTTGATTGTAATAAGCCAGGCGTATGTAGGAAACAAATCTTTAATTTTACGTATAAACAATTCTTTGACTTTCGAAATTTTTGACTTTTATGTAGGAAACATTTCTTTGATTGCAATAGCATACGAACATGTCTTTGATCTTAAGAATTAACTTAGACTTATGTGGAAACAAATCTTTGATTGTAGAACTATGCTTGAAAGCGCCTCAGACTATGTAAACCTTCTCTTAAAGGGACAGGAATCACTTGGCCATTTTTATTAAATTTCCTCGATACACTACCGGATGTAGTTTTTTAAGAAATCATCTAACAATAATTGAGAGGTCCACGTGCCCGATTTCAGGGTTACATGTGGCACTTACATTATTTTTGTCCAGTCTTCTCAGCGCAGGGTGCCTTTAAGCAAACTCATGCCAAGCACACACTACATGTGATCATGGATCTTGTATACTATAACGTAGTGTGGTGGTATACAAGTACAAGATTCGACGTTGTGTGCGTGATGATGTAACAGCAAGAAGCCGTGACGTATGTGTGCTCTGTCACAGCTTGTGGGAAGTCACGTGACTCATTATCAGTGTCAGCTCATGTGCACCAAGTTCGAGTGAGGTATTAGTCTAAGGTATACTATCGTTCCACTTGACCTTGGTCTAAGGTGGAACTATCGGAAGAAGAAATGGTTAGATTTCTTCTTGACTGTTGACTTGCTTACTATTGAAACATAGGAGCATTTTAAATTTAGCGTTGTAGAGTGCTCCTTCGTTGCAACTAAGTAATGAACCGGTAACGGTGGTGAGGGAAAGAAGAACGACTTGTTAGTTCAAATATATTTTT
>JAHWFP010198805.1:3736-37890 GCA_023313725.1 Lithobius niger | reverse complement strand
ACACCGAGTCTCGCGAAACGTTGCGATCGTAACATGCGCATGTGGCGATTGGCGCGTGGCTGTTATAAGGCAATCGGAATGTACCTTTAATTTTATTTATTGAATTTTGGATGAGGTGGTCGAATTACGATGGTGTAGCACTCGTTTCCTGTTTGTGTCTGTCTTCGGCTGCATTTAACAAAATCGTACATAGTTTGAGGCGATGATATCGCATGTATCGCAACCACGAAGTTTACCTGCCGTTCGGAAAGATGAGAATTCAGAATGTATCTCGATACATTTTCCAAACTGATGCGGCGCCTCACAACAACTTTGTCGAACGATATTTTCCGTGTTTTTTAAAGTCCACTTGACTATTGTTGAAAATAAGCGTTAACGATTCTTCCGTACCCCCGTACGTAAGTTTGTCGAATACAAACTTACGTACGGGGGTACGGAAGAATCGTTAACGCTTATTTTCAACAATAGTCAAGTGGACTTTAAAAAAAACACGGAAAACTGAAACATCGTTGCGCCCTTATAGGTAATAATAGGCGTTCTCGGCGTAACTCAATGAAATAATAACATTTGGTCGTCGCATTTAACCACTGTAGGAAGACACGCAACAGTAAAAAACAAACGGATTTCGTTAACGCCAAATATCTACATTAAAAAAACAAAAAACAACACAGTGTTGCATGAATGAATAGGCCTACTCTCGAACCCAATTTTTCGTTAGCTGCTATTTACGAAATTAAAACAGTTCGTAAAACTTAGGCCTAAAAGCTGACAATTAGGCCTAAATGCTTTCATATTTTTAACCGGCAATTGTGATGGTGACTACTTTTAGGTTATACAATAGAGAAAGAGAGGTGTGCGTGATAGAGGTGTAGGCTACGCCGCAACATTTTTATCGGTTGATGTATAAAATGCTGTAACCAATGGATTATTTAAGACTCGGAGTTAAAACGGCCCAATTTAGATCCTTGAAAGGTGATCAGACACCGTTGTAGTTTTAATTACAACCGAAATGCAACCGAAACCGAGCCTGTAAACTAAAAGCAAAGGCGTCGACATCAAGAAAAAAAATGGGACAATCTTGGAATAATTAGTTGAGAATTCAAACAAAACGAAACGGTTTATAGCGTCCAACTCACACAGCAAATTACTTTCTTTTTAAAATTTAGTTTTCGTTAAGTTCGGCATGCTAAGGGCGACAGTTGATCACGAATCTCCTTACGGTATGCCGACAAGGCATAGCCGTAAACAGAAAAATGTTTCGTTTTTTTGGGGGTTTTTTTTTTCGCCTTTGCTTCTGCAAGTTTTACAGAAAGCGATTAAAACATCGACTGTCCTAAGAGTTGTTCTTATTTATCGTTAAAACGGTGAGTTTGGTCCAAATTTAGAAAAAAAAAACAGAAAAAAAAAGGTTAAAAAAATGGAAGAACAAGAACGAAGCAGTTTGTACATCGTTTCGCAGTGAGGAATTCGCTGAAAGAGATAATCGTGAAAGGGGAAAAGAAGAAAAAAAAAAGAAAAAAACACTTCACCGACTATTTTTACACTTATCCTGGGAAAGTTAAAGGACACATAAGTTGATTTACAATTGTTTTTTTGTTTTTTTAATAATATGACTTTTTTAACTCTTAATAAATAAAATAAAAAAAGGACAATTAAAATCCTTTGACTACAGTACTTTATGAGCACAGGCGTAATTTTAAAATTCGGGCCCGGAGACCGTAGTGCAGTGGAGGGCCCCCCTTTATAAAAAAAAAAATCAGTTATAGCCACACCAGGCGAGAGCCCAGTGGAGGGCCCCTTTTATTAAAAAAAAATGCGTGGTATGGAAATTCCGCTCCTGACAGCATGACACGTAACCACAAGGACATAAAATAACACAAATTATTTTAATTTTCGAGAAGTAATTCTCCTCTTGGTCACAAATAAAAAATAATAATACTCAATGAAATCTCCAAAAAATCGACAGAGGCACACCCATTCGGTAAGCCACCATCTTGAATTTGTCAACAATTTCAGTCTTCTGTACGGCCGAAACGGCTGGGGAAACTACAGCAACGACTTTGTCCGTCCGTCGCCTCTTTCGGTGGTAGTCAAGAGGACTTTAAAAAACACGGTAAATTAAAACATCGCTTGTTTCTTATAGCTAATATGCTTTCTCGACGTAACCCAATGAAATATTATTCGATCGTCTCATTTAGCCACTACAGGAAGACACGCAGGCATACAAAACAAAAGAATTTAGTTAACGACATACATTATAGTGTCCGCGGCCTTTCTTGAGTTTTCCGCAGAACGAACACAGATAATCGATTGTAGGTTTTTAGTAGCAGAGTGCCTTGTTGATATCCAAGATGGTTAAAAAAACAATGGCGGCCATCGATTAAAGCCACCCCATCCAGGAAGACGTAGCCGCTCACAAAATACTTGTAGGACTCAAGATACACCGCACACACTATAGCTTCATTAAAAAAAAACATCTCGACACCGTGTTGCATAAACGAATAGGTATATTTTCGAACCAAATCCTCCGTTAGCTGCTACTTATGAAATTAAGACGGCACGTAAAAATTAGGCCTAAAAGCTCATCACAATTACGCCTTAAAATCTAAAACTAGGCCTAAAGGCCAACACATTTGTAACCGGCAATTGTAACTACTTTAGATCGCTGTTGCAGTGCGTGATAGAAGTGAGCGCCTCAATATTTGCGTTGGAGGTATAACCCAAAAGTGGCCGGAACCGAAAGTGACCGACAAGTGAGCCCATCATATATGAAACTTCCCCAAAAAGAGACAAACGCTTTTGACCATTAGATTCAGAGTCCAAAGATTAGTAAAAATCAATAAAAAAAAAAACTGGAAGTATGAAGCGGAAGTGGCCCAAAAGTGGCGGAAGTGATGGTAGTGTACAGATGTCACGACCATCCCACCATCTACCACACTGGATTTATTTTAGACCCTTGGATCGCTCCCGCCATGGTCCCCCGCTGACAAGCTACGCCCAAAAAAAAAAAGGGTCGACATGTTGGAGGGACAGTTAGTCGCTGGGGAACCTTGACATCATTCGGATGATGTAACCCCACAAGCCACGCGAAATTTACGTCTGTTGCCTAGACGTCAACCGGGACGCTGTCAAGGACGACGTCATAGCTTCCCAATTCATAACACCTCCACTGTAGTTAGTTCCGAATTTTGTTTGCAGTCTTATCACCTACATGGTGCTACGTATCCTTCAGCTTAAAGAGACGCTTACTAGTCAGGTTGCCAGTACATGGTTTTTTAATCGGAAACTTGCAGGGAAGCATAACAGAAGTTTTTTTTTTGTTTTTTGCAGAAAGTTGTCCTTGTATAAGCCCCTAGCCGCATTATGCAGAGAGCCACTTTGGCACCTTAGGAGAATTTTTTTAATGAAGGTCAAAGGTCAAAACCGTTGGCCGAAAGATGGTTTTTTGCTTTAACTTCTTAACCGTTAATCAGACCGAAAAACACAGAATACAAGTCTGAAACAGAATTAAATTTTCTTCAGGAAAAGTCCTATTCAATTTTGACATAAAGTTAACCCTTAATAGTCCAAATTTGTCATTTTATGCCAAATTAACGGAAAATAGTAAATTTAGTATTCCTGGCTATGCATCTTTGCTTTTACCTATCTGATTACCCTAGATGGACATACTTAGGCTCTACTGAAAGGTGGTGAAGTACTTCTTCCAGCAATGCTAATCACAATTGTGCATCAAAATAGGGACCGTCCTACGCCCTTTGAAAAGTGTTGTAGTAATGACAAGGTGTGAGGATTTTTGATTTCAAAGTGTTCTTAATAACTATCTAATTATACCTAGATGGGCATACTTAGGCTCATCTAAAAGGTGGTGATGTATCATTTCCAGCAATGCTGATCACAATTGTGTATCTTAAAGAAAGACCGTCCTATGCCCATTGAAGGTGTTGTCATAATGACGTAGCGGTGAAAGAGTATTGTCATTTTCGATTTAAAAGTGCTCCTATGACTATATGAGCTATCTAATTACCCTAGATAGACATACTTAGGCTCTACTGAAAAAAAAAACTGTAGTACCTCACTGAACGGTTAGGCCAGGCTTCCACCTATACTTGGAGATCACACTATATACATAGGGAGAGACCTACACCTTAAGCTACAAAAAATGAAAATCGGTTTATTAGTTCAATCTCTAGGTAAGAGAAAAATTCTCCCAACAATAACAACAAGAATTTTACAATCACCTTAAAATAACTGTTACCGTATAGGAGTCTGGGCCTTGTTACACCTACGATTTAAGCTATAAAAATTGAAAAATCTGTTCCTTGGTTCGATCTCTAGGAAACAAAAGGCCCAACACGAACAACAACAAGATATTCATTAAAATAGTGTATACAAAAGGCCATGGATTTTGTTAATACCTACATTTTAAGCTATAAACTAAAACTTGAAAAATCCGTTCATTGGTTCGATTTCTAGATGAGAGCAAAAGTCACAACACGAACAACAACAACAACTATAGTGTAGTTTCATTAAAATACCGTACAAAAGGCCAGGATTCTTGTTAATTCCTACATTTTAAGCTGTAAAAATTGGAAATCGGTTCAGTGGTTCGATCTCTAGATGAGAGCAAAATCTCCCCAACAAGAATATTGGGTGCCACTGTGTCGTAGTATGCGTAGTATGAGGTCTATCGTCACTTTAACTGCCCGTATGGTGCTGGGCGAGATAAGTTCTTCCCCCCCCCCCCCGCCCTGCTACGCCGTCGCGTTGCTGTTCATGACACTTTTTTTTAACTCAGAATCGGAGAACGAGGCGTTCGATTACAACGCAGACTGGAAAAGGCGGAAGAAGAGGGTGGGAGCGTTTTAAAAATGAATCGCGAAGAACTAAAAATAGTGTCAGGGAAAACGTTTTCCGACACTAACGAAACAAGACAAGGGTAGAGGAGAGGGTTCACTGGACTCGGGAAAGAAATCTGACCCCCTTTAGTCAGAAATGAATGTCGTTGCTGACAAAGATGAGCCGACGGATGGCTACAAGGTGCACTCCCGTGGTTGTCAGCAAGGCGCACCGTGTAGCAAGCGCAAGCTCAAGACGGTTTACCGCGCCTCGCTAAAAAGGGCTGACATATTGGATAATTAATAACAGCGCCACCGCGTAAAAAAGAAGGAAAGCTTGCGGTAAAAAGGAGCAACTCTCGACAATCTGATGGAGTAGGTATGGACTCACACCAAACTAAACAAACGGGGCCTTCTCCGTGTTTACAAGTCGAGTTACAAATTAATAGTGGGATTACTTTGCAAGCGTCGTGAGGGTCGGAAGAAGTGCTGTGTGTTGGCTGAAATGTCCCACTAAAAGGACTACTCGAGACCGTTTAAAAAAAAAGTCGAAATGTGTGATTAAGATTGCTCAGCTCTATAAATACACTAAAGCAAATGAGAGAAGCTACCCTCACCCCACAAGAGCTGATACTTGTATGCGATATGAGCGCAGTAGGAAAAGAAAAACAAGAGCTGGCTCTTTTAACAGTGAAATAATGAAGATCGGGAGAAAACACAGGGATGGAAGGGGGAGGGGCTCCAGCCCTTGCCCTCATGGCAAAGTACCCCTGTTTTCGGAAAAAAAGGTGCCCTAGTTTGGTGGAGCGGTGGTGTAAAGGAGCCTAAACACGTCAAAAAGGACAATAAAGGTTTAAGAATGTGGTGCAAAGAGGAGCAGAAATGGTTAAAATTCCCACAAATGGGGGTTAAAACAACAAAAAAAAGGTCCCAGAAAAAAAGTATGCCCCTGCCCTCTCGGGGCCCTGTGCACGTCCCTACACAAAATCGATTCTCAGAGAAATTTTTTTGGGAGGGGGTAGGGGGAGGGGATGTGGCCATAATTTGTTTGCCCCATCAAAACAAAACAAAACACTGACCAAACTGTACGAAATAAATCATTCTAAAAACGTCGTAGCTTCTGGGTCCCCCAATCATGTAAGTTTTTTTTCATAACATTTTCACGTTATTTCGAGTGTCATCCGTGCATAGTTCGTTAAAACCGCTTTCTAAAAAAGGTTTTGCACATCAATGGGGTATTTTTCGTGTAGTACGTCTTGATGTTGTACTCAAGTCATGCTGACTTAGCTAGTGCCTATAGAGCAGTGACATTTGCCGCCAGATTGGCACCAGTATGGGTTTTGGAGGTCATAACTACAAGGTGCACTACATAAATATGGAGGGAAAAACAACGGAAGAGCGGATTTCTTAGGCTTAAATAACGTTGTTTTCTCCAACAACAAAAAAGACGCGTTTCAGGTCTAAGACATCCCTTTTCGCAGCATCGGCTTCAGTATGACGCCCTTCTGTTTCTCTCTGCAGTGCCCCTTGCAGCTAACCCATTAAGGCTCCAGCATAGAGTTATATACAATAATACTACGTCGTGTCACTGCTCTATTATACATCCCTTAGGGTGGCGCACACCAAAGTCGACAAACCGTCGTTGCAAGACGAAACGTCGCGAGATGTCGCATCTGGTGGAGAGACCCCCCCCCCTTCCAACAGACGAAACTAGAAGGAGCTTCGCTTTGTTGTCGTGAGACGCCGGTGTGTGGAGCTTAGCTCATTCATATGGGTTTGGAAACGTCTGCAGCATGCTGAGAAAGGTTTCGACAAAATGTACTGTAGTGCGACGTTTTGTCGATTTTGGTATATGCGGGCCATCCTTACATCAAAAGTTATTCTACCATCGTAGAATGGCTGACGACGGAAGGAACGGTGAAATGTGAATTTTGGTGAAATCAGTGGGTACTTAAACAAATTCGTATACCAACCACACTCCAAAAAATAATGAAGGTGCTACCCTCGTGCATACCTTTCAAGACTATCCCAAATTTTTAATAACAACCTGCGAGCCCAAAAATCTCACCTCCTATAATATGGTGATCGAGGTATAATAAGCAGGAACGCCGTTCCGTTCCATCAGGTTTTCAACGAGTTAGAGGTCACGCCCGAAATCGTTTTCAGTGCGATACCGTGCTTACTCAATTTTGCATATTAATACGTTTCTTGGCAGGAGTGCTTTGTGGAAGAAAATTAAAAAGTCACTCTCGATGGTGCCTCGGGGCTTTTTGAATTTTATCACGCATTTAAAGTATGATTAAATGCTAATCAAAATGTAGTGATATGATTCGGCATGCGTCTTTTTCTTGCCTATGGGAGAAATAAATCAGCAGCATCCGTATTTGGCGTGGAGGTTTATGAGATTGTTTTGAAACTTTCATTTCAGTGTGTAATAGCCATAGTCCATGGGCCAAGTGGCCAAAATCATGAATTTGGGATAATTTGGGGGTAGTAATTTTCCTTTACACCACAGTTGCATGGATGCCTCAGGAAGATAAAAAAGTACGATTGAAAAATGGCGGCCATTCCAAGATGGCTGCCATCAGCAATCAGCAAATTGGCAATATCTCTGGTTCTAATAGGACCTTTTAACTTGTTTTTTTTTCTTCAGTTAAAGCTTATTTCTTGGCCTATGGTTTCCTTTCCCAAGACTTTTTTCATAGTTGTAACGGTTGGCGAGTAAAACGTGATTGAATCAAATTTTCTAGTCTCGACAATGCAGTTATGTCGAAATAGCTATAAGCGTAACGAGTTTACACGAAATGTTTGAAAATAAAAGTTGTGGAGAATTAAACTGTCTTTAATTTGGTGCCAAGAAATCGTTTATCGGATTAAAAATTCCGTAAGTACAAATGTTTGCAGTTGTAAAAGTACGTGCGTCGGATACTGCTCGGGCAAGCTGCTCTGCCTGCCGGTCTAGTTTTAGTCAGCTAAAATTGTGGTACAATTTTAGGATACTAACTTTTCTTTAGTAATAATGACTAAAGACTGTTATTGAATTGTCGAATTTTTTGTTGATAACAAAATCTGCTACCAATCCAAGATTGTGTATGTCGAATTTGAAAAATAGCTACGATGGAAGCAAAGCTACGATTTCGCATTCTTTTTTTTCTAATATCGCCCAGAATTAGACAACTTAAATAGTGAAAAAATTCAATGATTGATAAAAAATTTATATTTTTTAAAAGTATTTCACAAACTGAGATGAACCGTCACTACTGATCCCAGACGTCTACCGGATCACGTTATTTTGGCCGGACAGGCTTTTGAGTGCGGTTTCTGATGTTGTATGTTTAGCCACAGTGAGTGCGGTAGGGCGAGCGAGGCGCGTAATTGAAAAAAAAAAATGACTATTTTCGGCTGAGATCCGTCATGACGCTTGTCCATGTAAAAAAAACTTACACTCGGCCGGTCCCTAAGATACGGCCTTATGCACTGCACATAACATCGGCGAACTCCGGAAGTCCAACTACTCATGCGCAAGTGTCCTTGCATAAACAGTATTTGCATTTACTGAGGTTCATGACTTCCAAAAAAGCCCATTTATCGAATGCTATACCTTTTCACAGTGTTCTACGGAACAGGTCACGATGTTTTGTTTTTTTATTAATTTTTTTTTTTTAATTAATGTCTTTTAGTCTTATGGCAGCCGAAGCAATTTAATGCTCGTGTGGCTGAACCGGCTCAATTTGGAACATTACCAGATTTTTGGGAGAAGAAGACATATCTGGTAAAGGGAGGAGCCAATCCGGGGTTTGAACCGGGAAACCTCCGATTATCGTAGGGGCCGAAAGATTGTCTAGAATTGGCCAGAATAGTTCCCATTGCCGCTGAAGGAGCGTGGTAGCCTCTCACGCTACCCTGGCCAGCAGCGTGTTTTTAGCGTTTCAATGAAGAGAAACGAACCTACAGTAAAAAAAAATCGAAAACAAAGTACATAAACTACACCAACAGTGCAGTCCCGACGCTTAGGACGGGTATTTATTTATTTTGGGGTTTAGATGAATCAAATTGGGCCAAAAATTGACATAAACCAATTTTCAGAACTGAAGTCCCATTTTAAAGGAGCATATCTCCCAAACGCGATTCCTATCAATATTAATTTTTCGATCCTCAGCAACAAGTACGGCCCCAAAGTTCTATTTATTTACCGTCCGTTAGTCAATCCCTCGCTAAAAATCCGTTTTAAAGTGTGGCGTCTAGGAGATTTTCTGTTGAATATTGGGGAATCTTTTTCGAGCATCCTGCTCATATTTACCATTTAGCGCATTTATATGTTGAGCTACTTTTGTTACGTATCGTTTCTAGTCTATGATGGCACAATTTTGGCGTTCATGCTGTCACGTGACCCTCGTTTCATTGATATTTTCTTAGGGACCGGTCCTTATTATTGCCCAGGGGGAGGGGGAACAAGGTAATGAAAGTGTGACCACCAAATTTTCGATGACCCCTCCCCTCGAAACCCTGAAAAATCTTGAACCCCTGCTCAATTTCCAAAAATAATGTAACCCCTCCCCCACCAAAAAAATGCCCTTTTCGTATGCCTATTGAGACTGTCTGCAAATGATTTTATGTAGTCAATTAAGCAGTACTACGCACTGACAAGTTACCACTAGTTGTATGACGAAAACGTGCCTCGTTTTTTACGAAAAGACATGTTGGGTTTAAAATGTTCTATAAAACAGCGATATTCCTGACACTCAACCGGTGTCGAGTTTCTTACACTTATACCCCTTCCACACTGGGGAAAAACTCCGGACCCAGCCCGGGCCTACCCCGGACCCGAGGCGGACCCTTCCACACTCGACGTCGACTTGGGTCCGGACCCGACCCCGACTTTCAAGTCCTGCTCGAGGTCGGGACTTGATCCGCCGACCCCGACCCCGTGTTTAAGTGTGGAAAGGGTCGGAGCGCGAGCCCGCCCTTTAGGGAAACGTTTTGACTCTTGGAGCGATGATAAACAATAGCGAGATAAAGGGAAAGCAGGACGAGGAGAAGCGAGAGGGAGGGGCGAAAGGAACAGCGATAGCGCCGAAAATGTTGTAGCGAGAAAAAAATTAAAGTCCGGACACGACTTGGACACGATGTCGGAGTTCAGTATGGAAAGGGGTAAGGAAGGGTGTCGGGTTTTTCCTGTGGGCACAAGCTGGGACCTGAACCCCGAACACCGCGTTCGTGGTCCAGTGTGGAAACGGCTTAAGCTGGGCTTAAGTATACCGAACGCACTGTTTACGTGTATGTCCGTATCCGTAACATAGTCAGCACCTGATAGACAGATGAAGCCAAGAAACCTGAAGGCAAGGCTTGTCTATAAAGTTTATTGAAAGAACTATATTTGTATTGGCACTAATAACTTCACAACCTTGTAAGTATTCACATCATGGGTGTGAGGGAGAATGGGGCGCTGCATAGCCGTTTTTCGGAATTTTGACTGCTGAAATTGTCATTTTTGAGGTCCAAAAATATTTTTTTCTTACAGTTCGGTTAGCATTTTTGTGATCTCATCTCCCCTCTAGACGGGACCTAAAAAATGTGTGACCCCCCCCCCCCCCCCCCTTTGAGGGACCAACAATTTCACGAGTCACGTCATGAAGCGAAAGAACGTGACGCTGTAGTACTACTACGATGAATCTCGCGAAGGGCTAAATGGTACGACAGCAACATGCGAAGTCCCAATTTAAGGCATCACATGTACTTGCGAAAGTTATTTCCGTGTAGCCTGTATGAGTCTATGAAATATTGTTATACATGTTTTATTCTACATTAATGCGAACGCTTAACCCGCTTACAAAATTACCAGAACAATAACACCATAAGTAATAAAACCACTCAACAACGTTTAAAATCCGGAACTAAAATTAAAAAGAAAAAAAATCTATTCAACAAACAGCCGTAATTCTAAACGCACCTTACCTATTAAAAGCAATTCGAGTTACGCAACTGGCTGTCATAAATCAAGGTTACATCATTCAAGATGGCCGCCCCCAATAAATTAAATCCTGACCTTTTGCAAGGCCAGAAAAGGCTCGGGATCGCGCAGCAAACAATATCAACTTATAATCGTTCAAAATTTAATAGCTGGCGCGCGCTTTCATAAAGGTCAAGCAACCCTAAAGGCTGACCGTGGGCCTCTTAATAGCCCGAGTAGACTGGCTAGAACCAGGTATGCGAACCGTAGACTTTAAATCAAGGGGACGTAAAGGTCTATATTTAAAATAAGAGTACATTTTTTAAGTACTGGCTGAGAAGATTATTGCAACGACTTTGTCCGTCCGTCCGTCGCTTTTTTCAACTGCAGAATGGTACCAGACAGGGACGACATGGTACGCACTATTATATATTCAGTGACTAAAAGATAGTTTAAAAACGCGGCAAATGAAAACATCGTCGCTTCCTTATAGGCGCTATCGACGTAACGAAATGAAATAATAACATTTGATCGTCGTATTAAAATCATAAGGATAAAATGCACCCGTAAAAACAAGAATGGATTTAGTTCCGTTGGGTGCGTCTTACGAAATTAAAACTGCAGGTAAAAAAAATTAGGCCTAACATCACGTTGCCCACAGCAACTTCAAGTTGCTACGTGTCGCTGCTGGCTTCAGCAACAACACTATATTATGACGTCTCTACATTGCGTCTCGCCTGTCACTTTGCATGCTACCACTGTTTGAAGTACAGTAGTTGATTTGATCTGGGAGCCTGTATGAATCAATTGATTTGATCCGTAAGGATCCTGGGAAGGTCCCTACTGTCTGTCGGGCTTGTCCGTAGGATAGTGTGAGAGACTACACGACCCATCTAACAGTAGATATGGGATCTACATTCTACTGCCTTATATTCGGTGGTTTCACGGTTCGAATCCCAAAGTTTTCCCCTTCCCTCATTATCTTAAACAAGCGGCTGTAGATACTACCTAGTCACTACTGGTCTTCTGTACACTTCCGTCACTTTCGAAAACGTTGAGGCGCACATCTCTATCACGCACTGCAAGAGCGATCTCTATTACATAATCTAAAAGTAATAGCAATCAAAATTGCCGCTAAAAAATGTGTTAGCATTTAGGCCTATAGTTTTAGATTTTAGGCATAATTATCAGCTTGTAGGCCTAATTTTTACCTGCCGTTTTAATTTCGTAAGTAAACTGAGAACTGGGTACGAGAGTAGGACTATGCATTTATGCACCAAGGTGTGGAAATTTGACGCTGCAGCTGTGGCAACGTGATTTTAGGCCTAATTTTTTTCCCTGCAGATTTAATTTCGTAAGTAGCAATTTGGTTCGAGAGTAGGCTTATTTATCCGTGCAACACGCTGTCGAGACTACTTTAAATAAAGCTAACGTGTGTCGTTAACGAAATCCTTTTGTTTTTATGCTTGCGTGTCTTACTGTAGTGGTTAAATGCGACGATCAAATGGTATTATTTCATTTCCTACATATCGGATTACCTCGGACACCTGCAGATTACCGGTGTCTTGTATACCGGATTATCCACTCGAGTTGAACGGCTTACAAGCTACCATGAATACGGAACCGATTAGCCTAAAGCCCTGAGCAAGCTAGCTGTTTGAAGCTAGGCGTTGTACTACGGCGCGCCAAAATAACAAAATATGTTCAATGTAAGAGAGTTGACTATTTTTGCATGAACTGGTTGTGATTCTAAACTAAAGGTACGTGAGAATAACGGTGTCTTGACTCGAGGCAACTCATCCAAACTCACTTCCCATATGATGCGAGCATGACGTCACGGAGCTGACATCTTCTTCGGTTTACTCCAAGGCCAGCTGAGATAGTAGCCGCGCTCCACTCCAGGCCCGTCAGCTTGCTTCTGTTTAGTGACAGACACGCTAGGAGTCGCCCAGTACCATACGACATGAGGATTGGTATCTGAACAAAATTTATGATTTAAACTTTAAACACGTAAAGGTAACGATCAAATTGGGAGATCTGGGGCATATTGAGGGCTTTTCACGCATTCCCATAGTCCTGATACTAATTCCTTTGGGTTCTCAATCCATACTGGACGACTCCTAGCGTGTCTGTCACTAAACAGAAGCAAGCTGACTGGCCTGGAGTGGAGCGCAGCTATTATCTCAGCGGGCGTTGGTTTACTCTCACTTCCTTTACCAACATGGCTGCCAACCGGCAGTAGATGAAATGGTCGTGTTTCTAAACTTACGAGAACAAAATCCAATTAAATTGAGATTGACAAGCATCTATATGTTGCCACTAACATTTCTCTCGCTGAAAACAGGTGTGGCAGCAAATATTGCTAATTTCCTTCTTTTCAGAACGACGATTGAGACAGTATCGTTTTCAAACTGATCGGTTTTGACGACGATGTTGGGTTTGGGTAAATATGAGGAATCATCTCACTCGTCCCATGCATTGTGTAGGACATCATTTTCACACCATACGGTAAAAAAATGTGTTAGCTTTTAGGCCTAGTTTTAGATTTTAGGCATAATTATCAGCTTTTAGGTCTAATTTTTACCTGCCGTTTTAATTTCGTAAGTAAACTGGGAACTGGGTTCAAAGAGGAGGACTATGCATTTATGCACCAAGGTGATTTTAGGCCCAATTTTCAGCTTTTAGGCCTAATTTTTTTGATTTAATTTCGTAAGTACAATTTGTTTCGAGAGTTGGCTTATTTATCCGTGCAACACGCTGTGGAGACGCTGTCATGTTACATCTTAGTCATTACGTTAAATTTTGAACAAGACTTAGTAAACAAAAACTAGAGGAAGCCCGTGCTATGCACGGGGCCGGCCAAGAATTCAGTTTACGGACACACTTTTCCCGACACATTTACAGATTGAACCTCTTCGCCGACTTACGTGCCCGGTTTTGATCGACCGCTCCTGCCTGGCTGCTCTTTCACGGTGCCGGTAGAATGGGAGAGTCCACTTGCAATGCGGGCGTGAGGAGGGGGGGAAGTGATTGTACGGCCTTTTACTGTTTTTTCTTATCGGCTCTTTTCTTATAAGCTCAGCCGTCATCCAGCATTATTATGTAAATGCCACGTGCTGTTCGAATCGCGCAATATTTTATTACAAATGGCGCTCACAAATACCAGAGGCTTCATTCACTATACGAATCCTAAGACTGCAGATCCTCCACTCGTTCTTCACTGTGCTCGGCGTAGATAGAATTTGCCCGTATGTTGAATTCTCGTCACTTGATGAGTGCGATGCAGATGAGTTACACCATAGTGGGCTCGCATGTTCATTTGTTCCTGGTTACACCTACAAATTTAATCTCATTTTTCTCGTGATCACCACGAACTGTGAAGCACATATAAGCACACACAGAAAACCACACACACACACACACACACACTAAAAAAGGGGGAAAAATCAACATAGATACTACTACGTAAAACCTCGGGTGCCTTGGAAAATTGACGTGTAACTCGGGTTACGAAGAATCCCCATGTTGCTTGTACTAATCAGATAGATCATGTGATGTGTCGCGTCATAATCCCATGATTTGTCTTAATCTTACGTGGTTGCATGTACATAATACATTCAAGTTATGTACACCTCAGGCAGTAAACGACGCGACCCAACTACCCAAGCTCACCGAGGTGGGTTCGTGAGAGTAATTGGGGGGGAGAGAGGACTAACTCTGCATAAGAATCGACTCTCTACCAATCAGGAACGAGGTAGAAACAAGAAGGGGGAGGTGCATTTACTTGCATTAATTCACCGTGTCACGACGGTGAGTTTGTGTGCGTTATACTGTCTTGTCACGTGGGGTCCCTCCGATGAAAAATAGCGGTGACGATTTCGCGTTAGGTGCTGTTTCTAAACTAGAGGGATGTCTGAGGGAAGTGAGGAAAACTGTTTCTTAACTCGAGGAGACTGATCCAAACTCCTCCCACTTTACGTAGGCGTGACGTCATGGAGCTGAGATGTTTCTGAGGAAAGAGAGGTTAGTTTTTTCTCGCTCACTTGCTGATCCAACATGGCCGCCATCACGCATTAGTAGCTGAGATGGTCGTGTTTCTAAACTGTAGGAAGTGAGATATGGAAAATGTCTAAATTTAGAAACAAATTCCAATTAAACAGATTAATAAACATTTGTATTATGTTCTTACTAACATTACTCTCGCTGAAAATAGATGTGGCAGTGATTATTGCCAATTTTTCTAATGTTGAGAACGACAAGTGAGGCAGTGGTGTTTCTAAACTGATCGGTTTTGGTGACGTTGAGGGGCGTGGCTTAGAGGAATCCATCTCACTCTTCCCTCTAGTTTAGAAACACGCCCTTATAAACGCTACCAATTCGTGCCGTGTGCAAACCACTCGAGAGAGGGTGTGTTTCTAAACTAGAGGGAAGAGTGAGATGGATTCCTCAAGCCACGCCCCACAACGTCATCAAAACCGATCAGTTTAGAAACACCACTGCCTCACTTGTCGTTCTCAAGATTAGAAAAATCAGACATCGTTTGAGTAAAAGCTTGCAGTCTTATAATCCGTGACAATAAGATAAAGAATTCCTCCCGTCGAACCAATTTCCCAGCCGCTTCTGAACTCCCATTATTGACTGTTTTCGTACCGAGCCGGCAGAGCGAAAACCGCCGCCATGTTGGAATGTCAGATGATTTATAGCTTCTAGCTGCGAGAGTGCAAAAGCTAGTTGTTGCGTAAACGTGCCCTTACTGCGTGGAGCCTAGTTTGGCTCCACATGTGTTTAGACCACCGAATAGGATTAAGCCAGATCACGGGAAGATAAATGCGAAATATTAAGGAAAATTGGAAATTAGCCAACAGCTAAAATTATACACTCTAGAAATAACGTAGTTCAGTAGAGCCACCTTTATGCACTTACGTTTCGTCGGAGCGGCATGACCCGGATTCGAACCAGCTAACCAGTTCGCCCCCAAATCACTCGCATGGCGCCTTAATCGCTATGGCCACATCCTCCACTGTCATAAAGATAACTCTCTGAACCCGTTATTAAGGTCACAACCGTGACCAGGACTCCATTCGACCAAAATTTGCTCGGCCATAGGCAATGGAGAGGGAAGGCAAATCATACACTCATAAGGCTCAATAAAGGAGAAATAGGCCTATATAAGTGATCTGGGGGCGAACTGGGTAGCTGGTTCGAATCCGGGTCATGCCACTCCGACGAAACGTAAGTGCATAAAGGTGGCTTACTGAACTACGTTATTTCTAGAGTATACAATTTTCGCTGTTGGTAATTTCCAATTTTCCTTAATATTATTTATAGCGAATTATGTCTTTTTATTGTATTTATTATAGATGCGAAATATGGCACGATCAACAATGACTAGTACACGCAAAGGTGATACGTCGCAGCCCGAGGAACATAGGTTAGTTTTCGAAGACGTCCCACCACTACATTCGTAAAACTACTGGTTTTCCACTTTGTTATCTTGTTAATCACAATCACACGAATCAGAAACTTCCCAAATAAAAACAGGCGCTAACGAGTCGGTCCAATCCGGAATGCAGTTTCCGGTAATTTACGATGATCACCGGTGTTACGCAATGGTAATTAAAAAAAAAAAAAAAAAAAAAAATTGGTCTACAGACGACCAGTCAATCCACAATAATTTTCTATATTCCGTAAATCAAAAATTAATGGCCCGTAAATACGCAATTTTCCGATCAGGGAACATGAGACCGTAAACTTTATCGACGGTAAATAAAACGCCAATTATTAAAATTGCAACCGTGAGTACACATCAACACACATTTTACGAGATTAAAATAAACTTATTATTCACATGGTCAGTGATCCATGCAAAACAGGTCAATTTACCTTTGATATCTTTATTATGCCTACAAAGTGTAGCCGTATTTGCCTACGGGTAGCCGGCTGAAACCAAAAACGTATACGACATGTGCCTCTTAAATGGCATTCATTCCATATTTTTTTTTAAATAACAAGAAATAAAACATTAATAAAAATGAAAACTAAATACTAAGTTTTATCAGCAACTTTCCGAGGAGGAGATACAACAATGTCGAAGCCCGCAGGGTCAAGCCATTGTTGTTACCTTTCGAGGAAAGCGGCTAATAACCCATTTATCACCCAACATCACGATCTCAGTCCGACAACAATGGGAGAGCAGGTGCGCAACAATGAACGAATCGTGCTGACGTTCTTTTGCTCAGAAAGCTCGACAATGCGACAAATCTGCCATTGTTGACATTGTTTTTCTATAGTTTGTTGGAGGGGGTGTTGAGTTGTCGATTGTTGCACATCAAAGATCCTGGGTTTTCCGTAGGATTTCTCCAGCTAAATTGTTCCTCTCATCGTTGTGGGGCGGATAACCCAGTTTGGGTTCGTCTCTCCCTAAAATTAAAGAGAAAAGAAAACATAACAGTTTTCGCTTCTTGAACGGTGAAGGGTCTTCGGAATCAAGTAAAAGTGCTTAAACAATGAAATTTGGGGGACCTCTCACTCCCCACGTCCGAACCATTATTGCAGTACCATCGCATTTCATTGTTAAAAATTGGGCTGGGATCGTGAAATTGGGTGAAAAGCCTATCTAAACAACATAATAGCTGTTAATGTAACTATGAACACCTAAGTCAGAGGAGTAAATAGAAATTAATACTTACATACAGGTCCACTCGTAAGATGTTTGTTTTTAAGCTACTGCAACACGTTTTATGAATTTTCGCTGAGTAAAAACATACATTTTAAACGCATTTTCGAAGGTTTATATATTTCTAGAATTTGATCTTTGCATTGAATATACCGTATATGTCTTAATTAATAAATACTTCTTAAATACATATTTACAATGACTGTTGCTTCGTAGACCAGCATTTAGCATATATCCCAGAGTTCCAGAAAACAGTGGAAGACGGAATAGAAGACGGCGAAATTTGGCTTCGTGGTCGTGAAGACAAAAAATAAAAGTCAGCCCCTGACTAGCAATGAAAAAACCACGGTATACATCCAGCAAACAGTAAAATTTTCGGTAGTTTATTCCTGCCTTGATCACTACACACTTTCTCAGAAAAATTAATAAACACAAAAAACATAAAAACAAAAGCTGCACTAAACGTGGCAGTCATCACGTCTCCATCTTGAGCAGTCAAGACGTTAGTTAGGAAGAGTCGATGATACAAAGGCGACATTAGGCGTCAATTGCGGGGAGAGAAATTAAGACTAACATCAATCAGGCTGTTTGTTAGACACTTAATAGCAGTGGTATGCACAAAGGGGCGGGGGGGGGGGGAGAGAGCATTATTGGCCCTACCCTTTTCGCAAAATACCCTTTTCGTGTAAAAGAAAATGGCCTTTTTGTGCTGTTGCAGCGGTGCCTCAGAAAGGGCCTAAAAACTGCTTGAAGCTAAAAAAAAAAATGGCCAAAAAAAAGACCCCAGTAAAAATTCCCACTAAATGTTACTGCACCCCTTTACTAAAAATTGTCCCTACCCTCATAATTCGTTAGTTTAAGGAACTGAGAAGAAGTAAGCCAATAAAACTGTTGCACGGTTTGCCATACTTTGTCTCCAATCCTTCTGCAAAAATTCCTTCTTTGTTTATGAGAGGGGGGGGAGGGGGAGCACGACCATCTTCTCTCCGGGAGGTTAGGTTCAATGGACTCAACCAAACCCTAGAATTTTCGGGACGAGATAGGCCCTGTGGTGCTTCGTGATCATGTCAATTGTGGCATGTTAAAGATCCTGAGTTTTCCGCTTGGATTTCTCCCTCTCGTTGTTTACTTTACGTATAGTGTCCGCGGCCAATCTTGAGTTCGTCCCAGAACGACACAGATACTCAATTGTATGTTTTTGGTAGCAGAGTGCCTTGTTGATATCCAATAAGGTTACAAAAACAATGGCGGCCGTCGATTAATGCCGTTCCCTCCAGGAAAAAAGAACCGCTCATAAACAACCTACAGGACTCAAGATAAACTGCGCACACTATAGTGGGGCTGATAACCCGGTTTCATCCTTTCTGAAATGGAAAGTACTTCTGATCACCATGCAGTTGTAGTGAATGAAGAAAGCTGTGAAGGAATTTAAAGGGTTTACTGGTAATTGTTGAATATCATCAGGTGTATAACTGTTAGAGACATAAGATATCCTTTTTGTTATCGCTCTTGGGAAGCCAAATTGTTTTATTGTACTTGAGAGCCACGAACTGAAGTTCCCAAGTGGAGATGGAAGGATTTATGCAAATCTCGGAATGATTCGAGTAAGAATCTGATCAATTACGTGTAAAGAATGAACTGTTCATCAGTTCACGGTTTGAGATGTAACTGTGGATCAGTTGTCAGATGTAACAGTTCCCAATGATTATAATGAGTGTTTAAATGGATATCAGAGATGAGTATATAGGCTTGAAAACGTTCAGTGAGGGTTGCACCAATGTAAGTCATAGGCGAAGTAATCATAGGCGGAATAAAGCGAGGCATTTAGAACCAAAGTTAAATGACATTCTTTTCATAATCAACTCGACATCTACCTGAAAGTAAAACATTCACGATGAAACGGCCATTTAAAAGCCAGTGGCACATCTCCCTGTGATTAGATAAATAACACAGGTGTCTCGAAAAGTCATTTACAGTCCAAACCTGGCGCTTCAACAACACGACCGTAACCCGGGAGAACAAACACCCGAATTCGCTTTTCCAACTACACGCTAATACAACTGCCACGAAGTTGCCAAAACAGTCGTCGCCAGATATACAACAATACGTCCACACGTTACAACAAAAGCCAGGCCAGGATAAGAAAAGGTTAACAATGCAAAGGCCGGCTGGGCCTCAAAACATACCGTGCGAAAAACGCTTCCACCATACCAGTGAGTTTCCCACAAAATTCAATTAAAACCAAATAATCGTCAATATATTACCTTATTGTTTACGTACTGCTTCAAATCTATAGCAAGCAATTACGTTTTTTTATTTTTCTTTCTAACAAATCAATTTTCAATTAATGGACAAAAAAGCTACGAAAGTTTCGAAAAAAAGTATTAGAGCTCGTATCCCAATGGAATTCACAGCTGTGCAAGCAAGTACACGAACAAAAAACTAATTAGACTTCACTCGAACGAAACTAACTACAATTTGAATTCCAATTCCAGGGAACAAGTACTGTTTTTAATATTATATGTTATTTCTTGTTGCGGGAGATTGTTTCGTCTGTGTTTGTAGTTTCTGTTTTAGTTTTATTTCGTGCGAGCGATTATGTGTTCATTATTGTACGTGTGAATTTTTAATTTTTCAATGAGGGGAGTGTACAGTGTGAAACGTAGCCAATGTATAACTCGTATGGCTTAGCGGCAGAGCTTTGGCCTTTGGTCCTAAAGGTCGATGGTTCAATTCCCGCTCGGGCAGTCTGTCATTAAGTCCAAAAGTTAACCGAAATAGGTTCCCATCTGCATTTATTTATCACAAAACCCACCGAATTCCGTTCTGTTCATTCTGAACTCGTAGCACGACGCCAAAGTTGTTTTCTCAAGCATCTCATCCCAAGAACAACAAACAACAGCAAAAATTGTGGAAAAAAAAAACAAGAACAAAAAAGCCAGTTCGACCTTCTCAATTAACACTTAACGATGTTTGCAGACATTACGGATTCAAGTGTGCCGAGTAGTGCGAGTCTTCGAAAAACTACGTGCTACCAACACCATTGAATCAACAAACAGAATTATACAGTATGTACGAAGCAACCCCATTTCGTAGGAGGTAAGCAAGCCTGCACGACAACAAACATCCCACATGAAAAGTACGAAAAAATAGAAACAGATGTATCACCAGGGGGGGGGGGGGGAGGGGGTTAAGGAACAAAGCAATCTATCAGTCGAGCAAACCCAGAGACACACGAGTCCAAAGCAAATAGATCCACTGACCGGGATAGGCATATCGACCCCAAACTAGATAGCAGTATTCAAACCCGGACTGGCGTGCGGAACAAGTTTAGAACTTAGTCCAACGACCAGTGCTTCCACTTCTCACTTACAGAATTTCCTTGATTGTAGACAAAATTCCCCTTTTTTTTCTTGTGCAAAAAATTTTCCATTTTTTTCTTTCCCTTATTTAATTTCCTTTCCTTACATGCATCACTACTTTTTAACATTTCTTGACTTTAAAAAAATGTATGGTCCCCTTCCGATGGTAGAGGAACGTCACCTATTGGTGCAAATTGAAAATAAGATTCAAATGATGACGTATCTTATGAGAACGTATCTTATTAGAACTATCGTATTGCGATTCCTGCTTGAAGGCAAAGATATGGATGGACCAGTAAAAATTACTGCTGCCACAATTTTCGTAATAGCAACAGACGAAAAATAAACACTGACCAAACTGTAAATTGGGGTTGTGTAAGATGGGGTTGGGTTAGGGTTTAATATGTTAACACGCCTTTTTGTTGGGAGTAGAAGATTGTAGGCTTACGAATATTTCGAGAAACTGGTTCTGGCTGGAGAGACGATCGTGAGTCACAAGAGAAAAGCGCAAATTGCAAATAAAACACAACACAGATTTTCTGCATTTTTTCCCTTTTCCCTGTTTAATATTTTTTTCCCCCTTTAAAGAGCATTTTTCCCCTAAAAAGGGAAACATTCCCTTTAAGCGGAACACTGCCAACGACTTTCAATTTCTTACAGACAGGCAATTCGAGGAATTACAGTTTGTGTTCTGCAGAATTTTTCATTTCGTATTTACATTATTTAGTTCCCAGATATTTACGGTTTTCCAGATGCATCCCACGGTAAAACACAAGGTTTTTTTTGTTTTTTTACAAGCAATTTGGCCAGGGATACACTCGTTGTGCTTCGTGTTTTCATCAAGATTTTCGGGATTTCTGTGTTTTTCCCCCAATTTTTCAAACGGATAAACGTAGTAATGACTTAATTAGAATGAATAATCAATCAGTCAATTAATTATTAGTGTAGCCTTATAATCGGTTAAGCCTCAACCCCCCCCCCCCTTGGAATCGTGCAGTACACAAGGTAAGTGAATTTTTTTTAATTCCCTGACCTTTTCTTGATTTTCAAACAGATTTGTTTTCCCAAATACTTTCAAACCGTTTTTAGTTTTGTTTCTGACATATCATTCAAATTAACCGGACACACAAAAAAAAAATACGGCGATAGTTTATAAAAAAAAAATAAAAGCATTAGAGATCGCATCCCCATGGAACACACAGCTGTACACAAATAAAAGAACGGATTAGATTTCTCGGGTTTTATCTGAACCCTATATTAAGTCCCGTGGATATTTAAACTCATAATGAGTCGACCGAGTTGTATTCCATCTAACCTAAACTTACGCATTAAACACAGACGTTTGATGAAAATGTTTGCCACGACATGGGCCACTTCCATGATAAAAACAAATGCATAATCAAACCAAACAATGTTTGAAGAACAGATTTCGTTATATTTGTCATGAGGAATTCTTTATATTATTGGCACGGATTATAAGACTGCAAGTATTTAATCAAACGATGTCGGATTTAGCTAATCCATTTAGCGTTGTTACCATGGCAATGTCACCATTGCCATCGCGATTAAGTTCTAGCTGCGAGAATGCAAAGGCGAGTCGTTGCGTAAACGCGCCCTAAACTCGAGGCCCATGTTATCAATCTTAGTTTTTGTATTTAGAGATATTCGAAAAGGCCAAAGACACCATTGACACGAGTAGTAAGATATAATATTTCTTAAAGGCTGGGTTAAGTATGTAACTGTTTATTGTAGGGTAGGTAGGGTGACTGGGTTTAAGCGGTAGTAAACAGTGCAACCTCTAGTTCCAACTAAGTAGATAGGCAGCGAGACGGGAGGCCAATGACGGACAAGTAGGATACATTTAAGAAACAAGCTTGTCACCTACCCACCAATAACCCCCCCCCCCCCCCCACTAACGAATGGACAGGGCGGCTACAACATACTACTGGTCGCAGACTACGAGAACGCCAAAACGAGGTCTAAGACCTCGAACTCTATTAGGTGGCGGTAACATACAACCGTAATGTCAGTTTTGGGGAAAAAAATCAGTTTCTCTGAGCTTTCTGTTATCTGAGAAAACTATGGCTCTTACAGACGACATGGTTTAATTTGAACCTTACTCCCCGGGGGGGTACCCCCGGGCGGGGGGGGGGCCGCCACCGGAGGGAAAAAGCCAAGAAAAACGCCTTAGAAAAAAAGCTGAGGAAAAAAGCGTCTAATGAGCAAAAACCTCGGAAATCAATATTGGATGAATATTGATTTATTGGATCAATATTGCATGAATATAGGCACGCAACACGAAATATACACGTACAACATTCGTCCAATATAAGCCTCAAATTGGAAATAACTAACTATTTTACCAATTTGAAACTAATGTTAACCCAGTTTTGCCAGAATTCCAGGCATTGAATACGTGGTATTCTCTTAAATTTACTTGGTATTCTCTCAAGAATACGTGGTATTTTCTCAATCTCACGAATAAGAAGTATTCTATCAATCTCTCAAGACTACGTGGAATTCTCTCAAGAATAAGTGGTAGTTTCTCAATCTCTCAAGAATACATGGTATTCTCTCAATCTCTCAAGAATACGTGGTATTCTATCAAAAATGTCTGGTGTCCTCTCAAGAATACCTGGTGTTCTCAACAAGAATATGGTATTATGATGATAATGGTGATAGGTTTATTTGCTGGATAACAGCAAAAGGGTACAGGTGGTGTTTTGTTAAACCACGAATTATTATACAAGGTAATACACAATTACACAGTAAGAGTAGGTATGCAGATCAATCTTGTTGGCAGTTACATTTTAATAAAAACAATAAATCACATTGGTTTAGCCTTGTCTTGAAGCGTTGAATGGATGAGGCCATAACAACGTTACCAGGTAATGCATTCCCCATGTTTATCATTCGATTTGCAAAGAAGTACTTTCTGCAATTTAGTCTAAATGGTTTTTTAAAGAAGTTTCTCAAAGGGTGACCCCTTGTTCTACCCTCATTTCTAATTTCAAAAAAATGTGATGGGTTGTAAGCCAATAAACTGTGTAGTACACAGTTTGTAAATGCCAAGTTTGCCTTTACCCGCCGTAATTCTAATGAATCCATGTTGAGCGCATTTAATCTTGTCTCATACGATTTATGACGAAATCCCTGGAGGGATTTAGTGAATTTTCGCTGGACTCTTTCAAGCCTATCTACGTATCCCCGAAGTAATAGTGACCACACAGGGCTTGCATATTCAACAATAGGGCGTACGTATACCTTAAAGGCCCAGATCTGAGTCGAAACATCTCTCAAAAGTAAAAGAGCGCCTAATAATTGCAGCACGTTAAGTGGCTAATTTAATAACAGCATTGCAGTGATCAGTTCGGAAGTAAACCACACACCCAGATCCTTGACTACGAGGTATTCTCTAAAGAATACGGGTATTCTCTGTAGAATGTCCGGTGTTCTCTCATACCTGGTATTCTTTCAAGAATAGCTGCCTTAGATCCGGAGGAGTAGAGGTACAAACAAAAACACCGTACGGTTTTAATGACATTTTTAATGACGTTAACACGGCGGCCAGTGTGTAAGCCCTGTGAACAAGTATAACTGGTCAAATGAGTGAAAAAAAATTACTTCTGAGACTGGAAATTGACCGCAACTACTCTGAAAAACCTGGAAAATATATTCTATTATTTCGTTGGAAAGCCTGGCTAATTCCTCACAGCCAAGATGAAGTCACAAGTTTGTTCAGTGACACGAATGATTCACACCAATTTATGGCCAATTATCAGATTCATTCATCAAAACCATCCAGACGGAATGGCACTTGTGGACCACATTCGATGCTACCAGTTATTCAGGCCTGCGTGGTTAAGGACTTGCTATGCATACTAATACGGAGATAATTGCTGCGAAAACCAAACGGATCCTTTAACGCTACATAACAGCTCGCGACAGTTGGGTACAACGACGTCCGAAGCAATGAAGGTCAGCTGTGAAATGTAGGCAAGGCATTTTCCTTTACGAAGTTCGTAGCAGCGGATTTAAAGGCGGATTACCACCAAATGACAAGCTAAAGCATCTATAGCCATTTGCCGCTACCTGAAGTCTGTCTAGCGCTTACTTTCAAAAAGCGACGGAACACACCAATAAATTTCTTTTTACACAACAAACAAGCCACGTACCTCCTTAATTATTAAATATATAGTTGATGCGCCCACGTGCACCAGGGAGCAAGCGGTAAAGTTAAGCCTAACGACATCACGGCCGTTTCTATCTGTATATCGACCATTTTGAAATGCATGATTTTGAACCGCTAGATGGGCGCCATCGAGTGACAGTGATACCGCTAACCTTGACCGCTTGCTCCCTGTTGCACGTGGACGCGGCATTCAATAATTATTGCACATTCGTTCGCTTGTTGAAATCAAGTGGTACATAGAACTAAATAAATAATGGTAGACGACGCTATAGATGCTGCAACCTGCCATTCAGTGAATACGCACCTTTAAGTTCATCTTGTCTAGGAGCTGGTAGGAGAAAAAAAAAGAGTCAACTTATAGTACTGATTGCTTATTATAGGATAGTTGAACTCCCACTAGAGAGGCTCAAATTAACAAACTCAAATGTGTGTGAAAATAATACGGACAATACAGTCTGCCCCACCTTCAATAATAATTTTCTCTAGGACGGATTGTTCCGACTGTAACGAACAAAAGCCCAGTAGCACTTTTTATTATCCTATAAAAAAAAATGACTGTAATTATGTCATAGGAGCATTTGACAACCCGTTATGATTGAATTACGAGCGTCAGAAATTCACTAGCCATTCATTTCTGCATCAGTCATGTACGAGACGTATCTGCTACGCCCGGTTCATTAGCATACACAATTTTATGGAGATGCTGACAGGTTGTGATTAACTGTACATTTTTATTTCATTATTATCGCTCATTTTTTATTAATGAGTTGATCGGCACGGTATTTGATGTGTAAGTTAACGCCATCAGAAGAACTAGGCAACTTCTGTCATGAACACCTAGCAGGAATCGAGGTAGGCTATCCGATTGATCATAGAGATCAGAGGTCCCTGGTTGAAGGCGGGACTCGTTCCAAAATTGTGCAATCGGGAACAGAAAGGTCTTGGAATGGCCTTGTGCTCGTGTTGTTTGTTGCACGTAAAGACCCTACGTATTTCTTAGCAAAATTGTGCTTTGCTGTCCTCAAATAACCGTACAATACACCAATAGGATATGTCCTCTCTCTCGAGGGCGCCCCTACATTGGTGCTGAATCCTCCCCCCCCCCCGCCCTTGTCCCTTTTTCGCCTTTACCTGCCCTTTTGGTAAACACAATCGTGAAGAAAATCCATAAAAACAAGAGCAAAAAACCTTTAAAACCTTTTTAAACAAAGGTTTTTCAAAAGCATAATTCCAGGATCACCGTTCCTTCACTCATTAGGCAAGTAAGGCACGTGCCAAAATAGAAAAATCCAAATAAAAAGTTCTCAAAATTTGTGACGAACCACCTCCTCCCCCGGTATGGTGTTTTGCGGGTGCTCTTGTCCTTTCTTGATTTAGCAACCCAAGGCCTACTGTGCAGCTAGCTTTATAGAAAATTGAATTTCCAGGAGATCGAAGTTCACATAAAGGGTCAAGAGTCAGAACACTTATAAATGGCAATTCTTAGCCTTTTTGAACATGAACAAAAAAAAACTATTGAAATACGCCGAATACGGCATTTTACGCCCCTGAGTTCCACTTTTGGGTTTTTCATGCGCCGATTCACAAAAGTGGGGCTGAACCCCTCCCCCCCTCCCTTTGTCCCATTTTGCCTTTTTTCATTGCCTCATTTTGACCTTTTGGTAGACAAATCATGAAGAAAATCTATAAACACCCAAAGGAAAAAAATTTCAAACAACGGCAAAGCAGGCACGCCCCCCCCAAAAAAAAATCCCCTCCCCAAAAGTCCTAAAAAATGTGACGTAAGCCCCCCCCCTTTTTTTTTTACTCTTCTGCGGGCGCCCTTGGGTTCCACTAAAAAAGCTGCTCGATCACCAGGCCTTGTCGGGGTGGGGGGGGACGGTACAAGTGAAACACTTTGTTCCAGACCACGGTACTTTTTTTGGGACCCCGTCCCAGGCACAAAACAGGCACAGAATGAGCAAAAGAAATCGTTATCAGAGACAGGAGTCAGGTGACAGACAGGTTGGGGGGGGGGGAACTGGCCAACAATTTTCTCCCGGGCCCCACCAATTCTCGATACGACCCATGCCGATCACTCAGCTTGTCAGTTTTCTTAAAACGTGTAGCACATAAGAAGAAAGTAGAGTTAGACTCAGACTTTTTGGTATTCCTAGAGCTAAAATGTGTATGTATTTGGTCAGCAGGAAAGCCTGAACTTTTACCTTTAGTCAACAAGTATTCTTGAAGGTTTACTTACGCGGACAGGTTCTAATGGATGTGTAACGAATTCACGTAACCGTAGAAATTTAGTACTACCGTTAACCTCCCGACGGCGACATGAACAGGTCGTGCACGATCACATGGTCACTGACGCGGCTGCCGGCAAACCAGGAAAGAGCCGGTATTGCTTTGATTTTAATAACGACAACAGAGTAACAATAACAATTGGACACGCCTGGGCTAACTCGGCAAGATCACGTGACTTTCACAACCTGTACTCATTGCCGTCTGACGGTTAACGGTGGTACCTAAACTTTACAGATTTATGGATGCGAACTGCTTTTAAAATTAAAATTCAATAAATTAAAATGAATCAGATAAAAAAAAACACACTTTTAGGCACGTTTGACTGCATTTTTTCGTCTAATGAATGTGTAAAAAGCAGACTACGTATAAGAGAAATACGCAAAAATTAACGTTTTTTTGAAATTCCGTAAGTCACATTAACTGCTGTAGCAAAAGGATCGTTCTCTGTCTTTGTATTTTGAACAAAACAAAACTAGGGAGGGGATATGAAAGAAAGGGCACGGCAACACATAGGTTATTTACGCCCATACCCCTTAATTTAGGCCAGCAATGTTACGATTAAGACAAGCAGATGACAAATGTGCGCATTAAAAGACACGAAAAGCTATTCAGAAAACAAAAGATAGGCAAAAAGCTACCGGAATAAAACCGGAAGTTTCAGCCAAAAAACAACTCCCTCCTCCATCCCCTCCCGAAAAAAAAAAAAAAAAAAAAAATGCACCTCGGTGAACAAAGCATAGAAATTTCCTTTAAAAACATCATTCCATTTTAAAACCACAAATAAGTTGTCTAATCAATCATTAATAAGAAAAGTAAACGAGAATACAGGACGGAAAGCCAAATGGGCTCGGCTGTAAATAAACACAGATGCAAACCTATTTATTTAATACGAAAGTCGCACAGGTGTTTATAACAGCCTAATTATCGATTAGTAATAGAATTCACCGATAAACGATAGCCAAAGGGTATTTGAAAGATGATCTATTATCAGGTTTCCGGCCATTTGAACCAATAGTTGAGTCCAAACTTGCCCCCAAGAAATCATTTTGGCACTGGTTTAATTATCCCTTTCGGCGTGGTTGGGGCCGGTCAGTGTCATTTCAACTTCATATTTAGGCCTAATAAGCAAAATAATTATACTGATTATGTAAGCATCATTGATTTTCGAAAAATGTCAATGTCAATAGCTTAATCCGCTAACGAAATTTAATAGATTTTCTGTTGTTTTTTTTTTTTTTTTTAGAAAGGTTGAACACGCACATAGACGACAGTAATTTGCTGAGGAAAAAGTATAGACGTAGGAAACGAAACTGCAAAATACAGTACATTTCCCCGTAGCAGGATACCAAGCTTTTTTTTTTTAATTAAACACTAAAAATTCGCATGAAAAAAGTTTAATAGTTTTGGCACTAGTTTCGATACGGCGTCCACCTGACTGCTGGGGTCGGCCCGAAGACAAGTTGTTGGTGATGGGGAAAGGGCGGCGGAAGGTATAAGGGAAGGTGCGCCGAAAAAACTACGAAAAAACAGCCACGGAAAAATAAAAGCCTGGAAGAAACAGTGGAATGAAAAAAAAGCTGTGGTGAAAAAAGAGCTGAAGGGAAAAAAAAAACGCGGTTAAAAAAGCCGAATTGTTTTTTTTATATTTTTTCGTGTTATTTGTTGGTTAGGTTAAGTGGCTTGGCTCGAATTTCACCAGACAGGCAAAGGAAGTTTCATCCTTAGTTTTATTACGTATTATTGCGTCGTCCTGGGGCAGATAACCTAGTTTGGGTTCGTGCGCCCTAAAGATAAGCAACAACAACAAACTGCCGAGACTCTTCCGTAAAATAGTATTGAGGTAATTCTGAGATGTTAAAATGGTAACTCTTAATTTACGTTTTCCCTAACCCCCGAATCAGCAAACGGCACGTTCCACGGTTAAACTACAGCTATCTGCAAAATTTCAGATTTAATCAATGCATGGAAGAACTTATTTTCGTGATAGCAGTAGTAGTAGTAGCAGCTACTAATTAGGCAATTAATGTTAACGTTATTCACAATAGTGTTTAACAAGAAAACGTTAAGCTATATCACTAACAGTGACTTTTATGTTGTCAGGAGACCAAAGTCTTCCGATCAAACGAATTTCAGACCTTTTTTGTCATATTGTTATTATCCTCAGATGCCTAAACAGCCAAACTGCATTAGATGTAAAGACACAAGTCTTTAGTGGTCTCCATGCTCTTATATTTATCTGGATAGGACGAATGTTACTGTTATCGTTGAATTTTGGCGGGCAACACGCTAGCGTGTTTCTTCAAAATCCTTAACTCGGTCAGCTGGCCAATGAAACGGCCACTACCGAACAGTTCATCCGTACGTCACTACTGCCACGTACACTTTAGGTGCACGAAAACCATGCGCCCCTACCGTCAAGAAAGATGTCAAGATGCCCAGAATCAAGATTTAGATGTCAGTTTCACGTGATGGTTAACCTTTTCCAAACGGGAATTCCTATCTTGCAGAATCCCGTTTCTCAGAATCAAAATATTCTTCAAAAATGTATCATTGCAAAAGTTAAAACGGCATGCCTAATTGTTAATAATTTTTGATTAGTTGTGTTTTCTGATGTTATGTGTTTAGCCGCAGCGAGCGCGGTAGCGCGAGCAAGGCACGTAATTTGAAACAAATTATTTTGCAAAATGGGATTCTGCAAAACGGGTGTTCTGTTTATCTATAAATGTCTGACCATTATCATGTTATAAATGTTCGTGTTTAAATGTTTAAAATATTTCGTGTGACTAAAATTTCGTGAACGATATTAATTTGGTGAAACGTGATTTGGCGAAACAGGACTGGCCCCTGAGGCAAAAGCTGTTAATCTGCTTTCTTTTTGGCAAAACGGGATTTGGCGAAACGGGACGTAACCGTAACAATGTGCTGAAACAAATTGCATTCCCGTGAGGAAATCATCACCCAGGTTGTTTGGTTTTAAAACTATTCCAGCTTCATTGCGTACGTTTACACACACTATCCAAGGGAGAAGAGGGATGAGCTGATTGAGTGAGTGAAGTTATCAAAAATCAGCGTTTGTTAGCCAGTGTGTGCAAAAAACGCACTGAAAGTATTCCCGAAAGGAAATTACCATCCAGTTTGTTCACTTTTAAAAGAATTCCAGCTTCACTACATGTGTTTACACTAACCAAGGGAGAAGCGACTCGAAGAGGATCCTGTGGCTGAGTGAGCGAAGCGACCGAAAATCAACGTTTGTTCCCCAGTGTGAGCAAAAATGTGATTCAAGAAATTTTTTTTTATAGTTGGGTGAAGAATGGCCATAATCATGGCAAACCAAACCGTTGCAAACGGCGCATACAACACCACCCGTGTAGCTACTACACAATGTGTTCTAAAATTAGAACCGACAGTCTCCCCCCCCCCCCATTTATAACAAGCTTCAGAACACGGATACCTTCGAATCGTGCCACGAAGTAATTTTTCTTCAATAATGGAAAGGATTTTAATTTGATGGCGAAAAATTCCGGCAAGGAGGTCATTTTTTAGAGGTATTTCAAGCCAACCAATTCTTCACTTTCCGACAACACCGTCGAAATTTTTTTTTTTTTTTGCTTCCGAGGTACAGTTTGTCTGGCAACACATGCTCCCAGCGACATGCTGAAATATTCCTCCGGAGATATTCCTAGCCGATAACGTCAGAGTGAGCTTCACCCTCTCTGCCAAGCTTTGCAGGCCAATTGATCGGTTAAATTGAGTTAAATACCGAAGCAATCTTGACAGTTAAGACAAGCTCATTTCGATCACAACGAAAATCACGTTGCAACACGCACTGCCAGATCCGTTTCCATCGTTAATAGGTTTGCATCGATACAGAAACCACAGATCAATGGCGTAAATAAATATTTTTCGGGGGGGGGGGGGGAGGTAAATTTTACGGTTCCTTTTAAGCACCCATTTAAGGTAAAAAGACTTATGGACTGAATAGCAACGATACAATAAGTACTTTTGAGGCATCAAAAAAAAGGTGAAAACCGTTTTAGTCGCCACGAAGCCCCTAGACCCCCGGCGGATGGGCGCCACCAAAAAAAACATCCCTTGTTCATAAGTTAAAGCACATTTAGTTTCAGCTCATTTGAGAAACAACGGGCACGGCTGCATACGTCTGAAATTTCAAAACCGAATAATATGGGATATGCTTGGAAAGAAGTATGGGGCACTGAAAAGCACAATTGTTTCGGCAAATCGTTAGGAATCCCTCTAAATATCGGTCTCTAAAAATCCTCATAGGGGATAATGACGGAGACCTACAAATACGAAATTTTAAAACTTGAAAAATAGACGTTTGAAGTACTGGAATTTTATTTATTTTTTACTTTGATCGGTGATGGAATTGTTGTTCCTAATTTTACGTGAAATATTAATTGTAACATCTTTCGTTAATTTTTTTACTTTTAAATACCTGACAATGTTCAACAATGAAGCACTAATCGAACATACCAATACAGAACACCTGCCAGGATTGTCTGTAGAGCAGGAGTGTATCGAAGATAAAATATTGGAGAAGGGGGCGGTTAGGCGAGGCTGAAAATTCCGACTGACTCCGATTATTTGAA
The DNA here is from genome assembly GCA_023313725.1 of Lithobius niger. NCBI lineage: Eukaryota > Metazoa > Arthropoda > Chilopoda > Lithobiomorpha > Lithobiidae > Lithobius > Lithobius niger. Next base: position 5,976 of record JAHWFP010198805.1, on the reverse strand, counting down.
AAATCTTGTTTTTTTTTACCCTTATTTACCTCCCACCTCCCATTATTTCCCACCGAGGCCCCCTTTTTGCGAATGAGAATATTTTGGTTGGTTGGGCCCCCCCCCCCCCCCGGGGGTGGCCGGGGCGCGTTTCACCGAATTTTAATCAATGTCTTAATTTTCGGCGAAAAGAGAATTTCGCCGAATCGTTTCGCGAAAAATTTTTTCAAAATTGCGTGCCTCGCTCGCCCACTGCGCTCGCTGTGGCTAAACTTAACGTGTGACATCAGAAACCGTAACTAATCACAAATTCCTTCCAATTAGTAATGCATATCTAACTTCTCCAATGCTAAAACTTTTAAAGAATATTTTGATTCGGCAAAACGGGAATTTCCCCTTTCGCCGAATTTTAATCAAGGCTCAATTTCCGGCGAAACGGAAAAATTTTCGATGAAAGAGATTGGCGAAACGGGTATTTCCACCCACCCCCCTCCCCCCAACTGCCACAATTCCGCTTTGTTCGAATTAAGTTGTATATACCACTTGATTTAACAAACGAAGAAATGCGCAAAGAAATTTCTTTTTACACAACAAACTAACCACGTGCCTTTTTAATTATGGAATGTGGGTGCGGCCACGTGCACCAGGGAGCGTACGGTCAAGGTAACGATATCACTGTCACTAAATGGCGCATTCTAGCGGTTCAAAATCTCCGTTTCAAAACGGTCGATATAAAGAAAAAAATATCCTTGGTGTCGTTAGGCTTAACTTTACCACTTGCTCCCTGGTACGCGTGGGCACACCAACTTTACACTCAATAATTATGGAGGCACGTAGTTTGTTTGTAGTGTAAAAAGAAATTTATTTTTGTGTTCCTTCGCTTGTTGAAAGCGAGGGCTAGACAGAACTATATACCGGCAAATGGCTATAGAAGCTGCAGCGTGTCATTTGGTGGCAATCCCCCCTTTAAGTACAGTTGAAAAATGAGCCACTCGAAGTAGACAACTTCCAGTTTCATTTTTTTTTTTGTGATACGTGTGGTTAGCTCTTCGGTGAACAGGACGTTTAAAAATGCGAAGCTAGAATGTGTCAGTCATCGGGACAAGAGAGCCGCAGCACATCAACGATGCAAGCCTTGAAAACAACGGCAAAAAAAATCTACACAAATTCCAGTCGTCAAAAAAAATGACCCCTCCCTCTGTAGTCCCCCATTCTCCCAAAGCTTAATCGCAACCTCAAAGAGACAGACGAACGAACGCTGAGGAGGGAGCATCCATTACATTCCGCTTTAATTTGTTATCGCGTGTCTAACCCCGTGCCAAACAAAACAAGTGATGGTCGTTCACGCTAAATAAAAAATAAATAAAACCGCTAAAGGGGGAAAAAAAAGAGACTCGATCATCTCACCCCCACAGTCCGACTTAGGCGCAACCCGTGCATGCAACCAATCAGATGCCTTGTCTCAATATTAGCGATGAGAAAAGCCTGGCCATTGGCCAACGGCAACACGAGTGATACCGGAAAACATGGAAGCGTAAAGTGGCAGAATTATTAGTGTCCGTGGCACATCTTAAGTTCGATGCAGAAGGAACATAGATAATCGATTGTACGTTTTTCGTAGCAGAGTGCCTTGCTGATATCCACGATGGTTACAAAAACAACGGCGGCCGTCGATTAACGCCGCCTCCTCCAGGAAGACGTAGCCGCTCATAAAATACTTGCAGGACTCAAGATACGCGCGCACAAGAAGCGTAGATGCGTGAATGATTCGCGGATATTCCCCTACCCCTGGAAAACGAAAATGGACGCATTTCACTTATTCCCTTAAGGTTTCAAGACGGAAAGCCAAAGACTCAACAAGAGTTAAATAAATACAGATGCAAACCCATTTACGTTATCGTTTGGACTTATATGTCAGCCTGCCTGAGCGGGAAATCGAACCCACGACCTTTAAAACCAAAGTCCAAGGTCCTACCGCTGAGCCATACTGATACGGCCAAAAGGAAACGTCCATAGGCAGCATTTGGCATACGGAGGTTTCCTTTCGGCCGTGTCAGTATGGCTCAGCGGTAGGACCCTTGGTCTTTGGTTTCAAAGATCGCGGGTTCGATTTCTAGCTCAGTCAGGCGGATACAAGTCCAAAAGGCAACGTAAATAGGTTTGAATCTGTATTTACTTTTTCACCGTAGGTTGGACATTGTCCTCCCCATTAAGCATTGTGGCCGACAAGTATTATAAGCGTGTTACATCGGGGGAGGGGG
>JAHWFP010198804.1:11426-34832 GCA_023313725.1 Lithobius niger | reverse complement strand
TAACTGCCATGCAGTGAAGCTTGGCATGCATGACAGTTAAAACGTTCAGGGAAGACTTTGTTGCTATTTTGTTTTCCTCATAACTATTGCAATCATGCTCCGATTTTCAATCTGTTTTCGCAGTTTGTCATGTTTGACGCTCGCGTACAACTTTGTAATTCACTTTTGTGCTGTATCTTATGCCAACTGGAAAATAGAATGCTGATGACCTTGAATGCTGTTTTCAAGGTCATTGAAAATACCTTCATTGGTTTCCCCATATCTGACTTACATTACAAATATGTCTTCAGAATAAACGTAGGACCATTATTTGCATGTGACCGGACTTTTAGATCACCCTGTATATGCAGGACCCAGGAGATGAGGATTTAAAAGTTAGTCAATCATTCACGTTTCACGGCAGTTTCTGATTGAGCGAGTGATTTCCTCGTATAGTAAACTTTTTCCAAGTAAAATAAACTCATTTTGCTGTATATGAAATGATGATATTGTAAGGAATGAGAAATTGTGAGCAGCAACGGCAATTAGCCTGTGACCTAACAATCAGTATATTAACTTTGCCTTGCGGATCAAATCAACTGTATTCAATGTCACTTGCACAATGCAATGTTTTCATGTAGGCCTGTAACTATTGCGGCTGTCAAGCTAATATATTGATTTACAACCGAAATGTTAACTTAATACGGTGCGGACTAAATCATTTCACACCCCCCATCCCCCACATCGCTATAATTTACTATTTTTGGGTTTATGCATGATGAAATGCTTAAATTAATACATGAAATATACACGTGAAATATTCTTGAACTTTAGCAGCTTTCAGCACACCCAGCTCTTGGAAAAATTTTTGGCCTCAAGAATAATATTAGGACAGAAACTTTAAAAATTCTAACAGCAAAACTATTTCCTCTGCAATTAAATAATTAAAAGTTAGCCCGTATGCTATCGTTTGGATCCCGCATAAACAATACTGAAATGATTCCTAGGGTTCAACGTTCCCTATGAGTTTTCATCTTTATATTTAATAATTTAGGTGGAAATTCGATTGTGTATTTCCGATTGGTTATGTGAATTGATAATTTGTGTGTTTTAGCACGAAACTCCTTTCCAGATGTAATTTCCTGAATCCGAAGGTCGAGGGAAATTTTCTGGGAAGGAGTCGAGTGCTGAAACGCATAAATTATCAATTTCATTAAAGCACAAAACTCCTTTCCAGATTTAGTTTCCCATGTCCGAAAGTGAAGGGAAATTTGCTGGAAAGTAGTTGAGTGCTGAAACGTACAAAATATCGATTTCATAAAAGCACAAAACTCCTTTCCAGATTTAATTTACCATATCCGAAGGTCGAGGGAAATTTGCTGGAAAGGAATTGAGTGCTAAAACGCACAAATGGTCGATTTCATAAAATCACAAATTAAAACTCCTTTCCAGATTTAATTTCCCATCTCCGAAGGTCGAGGGAAATTTGCTGGAAAGGAGTTGAGTGCTGAAACGCACAAATTATCGATTTCAAACGCACGAGTGGCGTTTGGTGTGAGAATTTTTTGTTTGCAAAACGATTCTCCGAAGTAATTTCGATTTACGATTTCAATTCTCGATATACGAAGTATTTTTGATTTGTGATTTAAGTTTTACGATGGTTACGATGCTTTCGTAAATGTTGCTCCCCGATCGCACGTCGTCATCGTAAGTTCCGGTTGTTCAGGTTGGTGTTTCGTATTAAAAGTAGGCCTAAACCTCATCTCTACGCCGCTCACAAACGAAGTTAAAAGTAAAGCTCCCAATCCTGACGAGAACCACCTTCTTATTTCCGTAAAAGTGCGAAGATTCACGAACGTGACGTCATTGTCCTAATATGGGTATAGGCTAACGAGAATGAAAGCAAACTGCTTCCTCTAAGTGAGGATTTTTTCTGTAGCCACTTGTCTTAGAAAGTACGTTTCTGAATAAACAAATCTTTGTGGGCTAAAGTACTGTGGGGTGGGGCAGAAATTAGCCTTTTCTCACAAAAGAATAAATTTTAGATTTAACTTGTTTTGCATGTTTGTTCTTCACATCCTTAACTATAGTGTCCGCAGCCTATCTTGAGTACGCTGCAGAAGGAACACAGATAATCGATTGTACGTTTTTAGTAGCAGATGCCTTGCTGATATCCAAGATAGTTAAAAACAAAGGCGGCCGTCGATTAAAGTCGCCTCCTCCAGGAAGACGTAGCCGCTCATAAAATACTTGCAGGACTCAAGATACGCCGCGCGCACAATAGCTCATCAGTCTTATTTTTCCTAAAGAAAAAAAATGTGGTGTACTGATTATTACTGAACTCGCCAACTTTTTTTTCAGCACTGACTGCAAGTCAGTAGTCCGGTCAGCTATTAGTTGCTCTTTCCTGTGCAACGAGAGGGGGGGGGGGTTAACACGCATGAAAAAAAAGGGACTCTTCATGATTAGGGTTATTTTTAGTTCCTGTGCTAACCCCTTTTTGGCTAGAAAAACATGACTCTCACTTACCATCTGCTATGTCATTAGTTATCCCCCTTCCCCATGCTTGGGGTAGGGGGTTAAAGAGCTGAAGGGGTAAAACACTGGCAGGATCAAATAGTTAACAGGACGCAATAATGTGGGGCTTCCCAACGCGAAAGGAATGGCACCATTGAGGTTGAATGGTGATTTGCGTTGGAGACCGATTATGGTGTTTTAAGTGCGCGGTTGTAAAACGATTTAGTCCTAAACTTCATTGTTCTGGGCGGTTATTTCTGTAAAGAAGGTGGTCTTGTGGATGACGGATGACTAAGCCAAATCGTGGCAACCCTTTTCGTGAGCAAGATGAATGGGCTACGCTTTTACTTTGGCAGACAAAGAAGGGGCCGTCAGAATCGTCATGTGTGGTAAACGTCATGATTATAAGCAAACTACGTACTTATTTGTACTGATCGTGTTGAATCCGAGTTGTGATATAATCGGTTTATATCGTGCATCTTTTAAACTGTATTGCGTAAGGGGCGATTTTAGACATCTATATAGCGACGGAATTACGAGCATTTTGTTGGTGGCCAAGGAACCGGTCAGTATTTATTGCCGGACCCGGGAAGCATATCTTTTTTTCGTAAACAGTTCAGCAAAACTCGGTACATAGCTCTCCATGCAACCCAGCTGCGTACAGAAAAAAATCCGTTTAACCCGACTTAATTACCTAACCTAACGTAACTACAACAACAACAACAACAGATCTGCAGTAAAGTCAATTTACACGTAATCACCACTAGTGGGTGCTAAGCAACGAAGTTTCGTAGTGAGATCCTGCCCGCCAATATGAACTGTTAAAGGGACACCCGGCCTGCCTTATAACATTCCGCGTGCCAAATTACAGCTACTCGCAGATCATCATCTGAGCAATTACAGTGCCAAGGTCGGCTGGGGCGGTAGCTGCGTTCCTCGCATAGCTGCTGTCTCGGTTGGCTTTGTGAATAGTACACGAGACAGAATCAAGTCAACGATTGTGTCGTCACAAACCGGAATGATTCTCGTATTTTAATATCACAATTTATAATTTTCTCGACTAGTGTCTTAGAATTTTGCTTCGGCATTCTATTGGAATAACTAATTTTAATCTTAACCGCAATAGTCTATTAGATTTTAGATCTCATGGTAATTATTAGAAAATTAGTAGATGTACACACAGAGATAAAACGTCATGATTATTGTACGCGCGCAATGCATCATTTAGTGACGGATCGTTATAGTAAATAAAGTTCCATTAAATTCAACAGAAAATCTCCTAGACGCCACATTTAAAAAAGGATTTTTAGCAAGGGAAAGACTAATGGTAAGGAAATAGACCTTTGGGGCCGTACTTGATGTGGAGGATCGAGAAAAATGGTGCTGGGAGGTATATCCCTTTAACGAAAAAAAATAAACTTCTTTTAAACCAATTATAGTGGGAGTCGATTTGTTTTCTATTCCGAATACAGCGATCGCTATGGCTACTAATTGTCTAACACCAGTGAATAATTACCCCTCCTTAAAGAATACAATCCAAAAACACAAATGATTTTTTGGCCGCGCTTCCACGACGCGTACGCAACACGTAAAACCAGTGGCCGCTTGCGTTTCTAGTTTTGGATCAGCTGCGAAAGCATGGCATGGCGGCGCATACCTCTCGTTTAAAGACGAGCCCACAAACGATTCTTCTATGGATCTCATTTTTAGAACTTTAAGTTTAATTAAACCAATAGTGAACTGAATCACACGGGAGGCTTCAAAACCGTCTAGTCCCGGTGTTTTGAATATTTCATTTATCCGACGGCGACGTTGCCACACAGTACGACTGCACGACTGATCTGTAGGAACTAAATAGATAAAAAAGTAAGAGCCCAAAAGTAGTTTTAAGAATTCTCTATCATCCACCCCCCCTCCCTAAAAAAAACACTATTGCAGTAGAAATTGCTTTAAATATTTCTCCTCCCCCACCCAAAAAAACAAAAAATACTGAAGTCATTCAGTACTGTACTAAGTCATAAAGACATCTCGCATGCCGTGATATACAGTAATATCACAGTCGGGCCGCGTGTCTACGTCAGTGACCATTAGAATAATTTGAGCAAGTTACCAGCCATTGGTCGGTTGGTGGTGACGTCAGCCGCTGACGACGGCTTCATAGTTACCAGCGATAGGTTGGTGGTTTTGCGACGTCAGTCGGCTAAAGAAAAAATAACGAACTTCGTACATTTGCTGCGAACAAAAATCTTTATTTCTAATGGAGGATTTCTCCGACGGATTCGAACTGAGATCTAGAAATGTGACGTATAAACTGTTTGCAAAATTTGGCAGAAATTCAATAATCCGTTCAAACTAGAAGTCGACCGAATTTCGGTTTTGGCACCAAAACCGTCAAATTTTTGGTTTCGGTTCTGGTTTCGGCCAAAAAGTTATAGGTCAGTTTCGGTTTCGGCCGAAATCGAATAATTAGTTTCGGTTATGGTTTCGGTTTCGGTTGAATCCTATGCTGCAGGTTCGGTAAAACCGAAATCAATTCCCCTCCTAGCAGTAGCCAATTTCCGCGTAGTCTAACTAGGCCCAGGGGCACCGATATCCAGATCCTGCTTTATTCTGCCATGCCCATCAATAATAAATACATTTTTTTCAATCCATATTTAATCATATTTATAATGGCATCGTTGCACTGCAGGGAATTTATTCTTTTATTGTCTTTATTTACGTTTTCAATCCAGGCTTATACTCATTGAATGAAACTCTTTTCTGGTGCTCTGGACCTCCCTTACTGACACGATTAATCTTTTTAAAAAAAAAACAAAAATAACAAGCAAGCAGAAATAAAATGCAAACGACAGTCATGAACTATTTACGTAAGATTGACATTTTTTTAGGTGTGGGGGTGAAGGGCGCGCGTGGATTTGCTCAGCCTAGCGGCAGAAAAGAGATAAACCAGGCTCTGCCACCCAGTCTAGTCTACTTCTGTGAAAAACCATACACTCATGATTTAATGATTTTATCTAATTATTGTCCTTTTGTCTAATTATTAAAAGTGATATTATTAATGTTAGGTTTTGGTTCCGGTTTCGGTTTCGGCCGAAACAGATTTAATGGTTTCGGTAGCGATTTCGGTTTCGGCCGAAACCAAATCGCCGGTTTCGGTAGTGGTTTCGGTTTCGGTCGAAAGTGAAACACTTGGTTTCGGTCCACCACTAGTTCAAACGCTATAGCGCGAACAGACAGACAAATTCTCATAATAATAATCGACTCTAATAAACCGCCGTGGAGGGAGTTTTTTGGACCCTCTTGGGAACAAGAAGGATTAGAACTCGCTCGAACAAGCTGCAACGAAGCTTGGGTACAGGGAAAGTAACATTGTCGTTGTATTTTGTTTGAGTTAGCATTGTTGGCCAGAGTTAAGTTCACTCGTGTCTGCGGCCTTGTGCAGTGCTGGAAACACCGGTTCTCTTCTCAGATCCCCGAAGTTAAGCAGCATTGGGCTGGATTGATACTTGGGTGGGTGACCGCCTGGGAATCTGGCTGTTGCAGACATAGGGCCTTAGGGTTTCGGGCAGATGACCAGAGTGGTTAACGCTCGTTAAACCCTTTGAAACCCTTTTGAGTTCACTCGTTGGGGAGAACAAAAATAAAATTGTCTTGGTTTTTGCTGAAATCTTTTAAGTTTTAAACCATAGTGTGCAAAGTCTCAGTTTTTTTTTTAATTGGGTGGCCGATTGAATATTTAGTTCTTCAATGTGGCTTTGGGAAGCCAGTTGAATTATTTTGGCGATTGTTTAAAACTGTACTGTTTCTGTCTGTAAAATGCAAAATCAATTACCATCGAGATGACACATGCTAAATCCAGACACGCGCTAGTGTGTTGCCATGATATAATAAACATGGGACAAAGCTTAGGTGAAACACGAACATAAATACGCATTTCTAATTTTCTGTTTTTTCTAAAACTTTTACCGTAGACCAGACCGAACAATTACAATAATAAGGAAGCGGAAAAAGCCAACTAATGAACATGTACATCAGTAATCAAACAAACAAAACGGTTTGATGTTTCGCACACAAAATACACACACAAAATACAACATTACACCCACACGAAATCCTAAACCCACAAACAAATACAAAACAGACGCCGTAAACAGCAACCCTCCCACAAAACTGAAAGATTAAAGTTACATACATAAAATGAACACGTAATTACGTACAAGAACTAGAACTAATACAGAGACCATGAAACGCAAACACAGGCAAAAAAAACTGCCTTAACTATAGGAGTCTGCTTATTTCACAAATTATAAATGCACACAAAATACATATATAGCTACACGAAACACTTAAAACACAGACAATATTAAACACAAACTATAAACAGCAGCAATTACAATTGTAAAAAAAGAAAAAAAAAAAGCCTGTATAATACGCAAACATAATATGCACACACGCACACACATTCAAAGTTTCAAACACAAACTGCGTTCACTTTCTGACATAACCATTGAGTAAAAACAGCCCCAGCTATTCCCTGGAATTGGAGTACAAATTTTAGTTCGTTGCGTTCGCACGAACTCATCTGTTTTATGCGTAAAACTTCACAGCTGTAAGTTTAGAGATACGAGCTCTAATGGTTTTTTTTTTCTGAACGGCGAAGCCATTTTTTGTTCAGTTATTGTACTTGTATGAAACTCGACACAAGATGTAATGAACATCGGTGATTTATAGACCATTTTAAACTCAACCTTTTCCTTTCATTAAAAAACTATAGTGGTAACGTGTCGGCACGCAGTGGTATTTACTGAATGCGCCTGTCTTATTTTCTTGTGGCGGTCACATTTTTGGCCGGGATCATCGAAAATATGGTGGCCACATTTTCATTTCCTCCGCACTTCCCTCCCCCCCCCCCCCGCCATAAATAATGACAATAATTCCCTATATAAAGCATGTACCTTTAAATCTCGCCTATGATGCAGTTTAGTTTTTAACGTTTCTGTGTTTGGGCTGGTGGTGGGTGCTGGTGCACCGTCCTATTTCTATTTCTCGAGTGGACGGGTTTGTTGTTAATATAAAATCTGGTTTGGTGTAATTCTTACGGACTGCTTCAACTTTCTCCGTTTAAAGTCATTATATGAAATACATACCTCGTCCCTCATATTAACAATTAAATTAAACACGTGAAATCTCATAGTAAGTAGTTTTTCAGTGCAACCTTTGAATTGCGTGATATTTGCCTTGCGTTGGCATTTGAGACCGCCAACTTGATTGCAGTTTAGATTGCAAGTAGTTACAACGTTATAGCTTCAAACTATGTAACTACTCAGATTCCAACCAAAGAATGCAATCCCTTATTCTTAGCTTTGTGTCTATTTTATCTCTTACCCCTTCAATACCAAGAGTTCGTTTTTAAGGTCCCTTTTGTACAAAGGTGTTGAAGCACAGTTCAATCTCTCATCCTCTTGTTTCGGAGACCATGACTCCGGCTGAACCATTCAGCTTTGCTTGGCATGCGGGTCCTTGGGAATCCTCATTAGGGTGGAGTGTAAAAAACTTTTTTTTTTTTTGGGGGGGGGGATTCCTCATAGGCATGGTGTGGAAAAGTTGCCCTTGGGTTGCATTAAACCACAACTACATTGCACCTTTACACAAACCACCTATTAACCCCGTCATTGCCACTCAAAAAAGCCAAATACTAAGTCCAAAGACGAAAAGCGAAGTTAATGAGAATAAGGGCGCGTTTATGCAAGGACAATTTTCTCGCTCACTATAGCTTTTACTTGGTCAATACTAAATCTGCTGCTGCTTCTCGCCTTTGTCGGAGAATGGGGCTTTCGAGTTGTCTATACGTAGTAACCATGGCAACAACGCGAACGCAAATTTGCTCCTCGTGCCTCGCGACCCAACGTACGATGCTTGCAACATGACAGCGTCGATTTATGACAACAAGAAAACAATTTTTACTGCAGTACACGACGACGGACAGATTCCTGAATACCGGCATTCGAAGGTTTGTCTTCGATTCGATAACTCCGAAATGGACGCCGTGTTGGATTTTGAATTCTCGCTACGAGTAGCTATTTATACTACCGTCGTTTGATCACTGCTAGAAGCTGTTTTTTCAGCGAGAATAGGATATTTTGGAAATAGCGTGAAATGGCAACAATGTTGTAGCAATGTTTAAAATGACTGTTGCACTTTGTTCTTTATCCGTGTTTTTATTTATAATAATAAACAAAAACGTATCGTTAAAAGTTAAAAGTAAGGGTCTAAAAGTCAAGACCTGTAAGGAACACCCACAAGATTTGACTGTAAGGGTCTAGGTGTCAAATTTGGCCAGTAAGACGCTGTTAAGCATTAGACCCTTACTACCCGGTTTTTGAGGAACAGCTGTCCGAAATCGTCCAATAAAGACCCATGATATGATCCAATGATAGTGGAGATGTGGGTTTCCTACTTTGCTTTAGGTTGACATTTTTTTCGGTTTGGTAACATGGCAGCGATTCCAAGCAAGACAACCTGCTACAAGCGTAAACGTAGTTCAGTAAGCCACCTTTATGCACTTACGTTTCATCGGAGTGCAACGGAGAGATTACGGCGCTATGCAAGTGATCTGAGGGCGAACTGGGTAGCCAGTTCCAATCCGGGTCATGTTTAAAACTACTGTTGCACTTTGTTCTTTATCCGTGTTGTTATATTTTATAATACATTTAATTTGTTGTCTATTACCGCATTCATTTAATAGAAACGGGAAATTAATCGTAAATAAATAACGGTTGCCTAGCAAATAGCTTTTGGCGAGCGAGAAAGTCTCGTTGCGTAAACGAGCCCTTAGGGTTGAGTGTAAAAACCTTTTATTGAAATTGCTCATTAGCAGGGTGTGCAAAAGTTGCTCTGGGCATCGCTGACACACACAAAAAAAATTTCATCATTCTGGTGTCACGTCTTGAGGTGCCCCAAGAGTCTTAAAATTTAACATTGTACGGCAGTGGGCGGAACGGCGAAAAAGTCAGAAATGATGATTTGGCTGTTTTTAAATTTAATTTTAACATCATCAAATTTGAAACACTTGGTGACACTAAGAAAGGTGGCGTAATTGCTTAGAAAAAAAAAATGTGTACGCAATAGTGGAAGTAGTAGTTATGAGCCAAAATTGCGTAAAAGGCCATTTTGGACAATTTTCAATGCTAAATTATTCCCACAGTTTTTAAGAAAAATAAAATTCTTTGTAATTACGGCATGCTAATGTAGTTTCTGAGAGAATCGAATGAGATAATCTTCAAAATTTCTTTAAAACGGTCAATCACAATTTTTGCCTTTTTTTTTGCTGTTCCGCCCGTTGCCGTACAATGTTAAACTTGAAGGCTCTTGGGGCAACTCAAGACATGACCCCTGATTGATGAAATTTTTGTGTGTGAAAGTAATGCCCAAGAGCAACTTTTTCACACCCTGTCAATGAAGAATTCCAATAAAAGGTTTTTACACTCGACCCTAATTCTCATTAACTTTGCTTTTCGTCCTTGGTCGTATAATTTGGCTTTTTTGGTGTCAGTGACGGGGGTTAATAGGTGGTTTGTGTAAAGGTGCAATGTAGTTGTGGTTTAATGCTTCTGTCACCCACTCGAATCTGTATTTGAATGGATATTACATAGCTGTTTAATAAGGCCGTATGGAAGAATAGTGTAAGCTTATGTAGTGAATTTAATATTGTTTGGGTTTAACGAACGGACACAAAAACCAATAGTTGGTGGTACTAATACACCAATAGTTAGCAGTACTGATTTATCGTCTTTCTCAGTTGGATTAGTGATAAGCTGCTTGAATAATACTGAAGCATTAAACTCGATCAGTATTGACTTGGGTTCAGTATCACCAGAATCTTGTTCAGACAAACGGTAAACACAGTGTGAACACCCTGTTAGTAATGATTTAAGTTATAAAATGTTGTTTATTTCAGTCTTCGACTTTTTTGATTTCAACTCTCATTTTTTTTTTTTTTTCAGTTTGGACGACAACATTGATGACTTTCTGCAACAAATCAACCAGAAGAAAAAAAAGAAACCTCCACCAGCAGCTAGTTTTTTGGCCGCATCGCCACCTACCGTCCTTTCCGTTGAGGTAAACCAGAGCCCTCTTACGAAACCGGTAACTCCAGAAAAACCGGTTGCTACAGAAAAGCCGGTGATTCAGTCAAAACCATCACCCCCAGCGAAACCAGCTATTCCCACAAAGCCGGCGATTTCAGCAAAACCAGCTGTCGCGGCCAAACCTGGTCTGGCTCCCAAACCCAAGCCAGCAGCTCGCGGAGGTAGTTCATCCGGTGATAAACCGGTGCCGTCTGCACGGCCAGTGCCAAAACCCAGGAAAAGAGTGATTCCACCGAATGCAGACACCACATCTGCTTCCCAAGAATCACAGCTCTCTCTGAAAGGCAAAGAGAGCAACGACGATGGTGACATAGACATTCTTAAATACATCGAACAAGAAGAGAAAGCCGGACAAACAGACATCAGCCTTTTCTCTTGATCCATCAGAGACATATCACATGTTCCTGTGCCTAATCAATATCAAATGAACCTTACGTGGTTGCTAATATTACGAACCATTATCCGTAAACAATAATTACTGGTAACAGATCACTTTTGTCATTCTGTCCATAACTATTAAGAATTTAGGTATTGTTATTCGTGTGGTTGTAATGACTATGCCTACTAATGATTCACCTTTTTCGAATGAATCTGTACTGCGTGAATTTTTCCTAAGTCAACCGCATGAAGAACATTTTCCCCGTAAATACTGCGTGTGAAGGACAATATAATAACCGTCCAACGGGCTGATAATTTCTTTTTAATTTCTTTTCAATTTCTAACACAAGGCAACCTATTTAACTAATTTAATAAACTAAATTCGCCTTCCATTTTTTATTGTAACGTGAAATGCAACCAGTATTTGAAATACCACAATAGTGGTAGAAAACGTAACAGCAGTTTTCAAACGCCATTTTAAAGTGCGAGACAAAATAGAAAACTACTTTTCTGCTTAAAACGTCTATGCGCTTTTCGAGGATGTGCAATTCTGGCATAATTTTGCACACAAAAAAATTGAATTGGTGAGTGGTTTTGTTAGAAATTGTCATTCGCGTACAGTGTTTCAGTGGGACAATACTTCTTGCGCTGTTGAGTTAGGAAAGAATTCACGCACTAAAGATTCATTCAAAATGGGTCTATTGTTGTTGAATAATAATAAAAATTTACCGTTGTGGTAGTATGCAGACTATGAGGGATGACATAAGTTAAATGTCATGAGATCAAAGGGCCAATCCTGTCTGTCACCCAAGGGTACAGGGTTCCTCGTCGCTCATTGTGCAATGAAACGGTGCCTTAGTTTCGTAAAGTGTAGGCAGTGATGGGCTCACTCGTGTAAATGGAATCAGGTGTATGGCCGATGGTACACATCTCTAAATTCAATTTCTTCATGAGGCCTCAAATTTTTCTTCACGTGATGTTAGGTCTCACTGCCTCCACTTTAGCAGCAATCAATGGCCTTAGCAGAACTAATGAAGTGTTTTATTGTGTTGTTGGCTAGGCCCCTGACCCTTGTTTCCGAAATTTTAACAAACTGTTTAAATTAATCTGTGATTTGTGCGGTTGTGGACGGGATTGCAAAAGTATTTTTACCTTTATCGTTGTGCCGTTCACCTACCTCTCCTTAAGGTCCCCAAATCTATTGGTCACAAAATATATTTGTCGCTCATAAATGAATGCAAGCTGTGGACTAAAATTGATTGGAAAGTACATTTGTCCTAATTGTTGTTTTTTTTTTTCCCATTTACAATTACACAATTTACTGTGTACCAACCCTCTCCAATGTCGGTCGCAACTCGCCCTTTGGCGACTACAAATCAACAATTGGCGACTTGGAATTTCACTTTACTCGCCAAAACGGCGACTAACAATTGAGAATGCTACTCACAGAGCGATATCTCGGGAACGGTATAAGTTAAGAGACGAACAGTTTACGGCGTTATGCCCATATTTATAAGGGCTATATAACAGCTTTTTCTGCATTAATATTAGTGTTGAAGAAAATTGGGCAATTTCATAAATGCATAAATGGAGAGACCACGCACCGTACAAAAATGTATTTGGTGTGTGGCGAGTAGAAATTATGAAATGGCGAGTGCTTTCTTAGGTCTACTGGCCAAGTGGCGACCGCCACTGGATTGACATTCGACAGGGTTGCTGTGTACTATTACTGGATAAGTAGTTGATATGAGAAATTTTATTGGAATTAAACTTTGCAACAATCATGCTTGCAGAGATGAAACAGCTTGTTTGATGTTTCGGTAGTGTTTGTGCAAAAGAAAAAGACAAATTGTAGATTATTTGCTTCCATAATAACAAAGTTGGTGATGCTAATTCAAGCAGCGTTTCAATCTTGCAGAAACGAGATGTCTTTACTACCAGGTTACACTACATCACTTAGAGTTAACTTCAACCAAAATGTAACATTTGTACAATGATTCATATCACAGGCTCTTGAAGTTGTAATTTTTGTGGTTTATCATACTATGTGAAAAATGTTATTATGCGAGAGCTACAAGCCGTCCTATCGTGTTGGTAGCCACATAATGTTGGATTTTTTAACTAACCTAGTATTGGAATTTTGTTTTAATATTTGCTGTCTATTTTATCAGTAATTCTGAACTTCGCTATTATTTTATTAGTGAAAACTGTGCTGCCACACAAAAAAAAAATTAACTGTCTGGGTAAGAATTAAGTTCTATAGCCGTATATAAATTTCGAACTTGTTATGAAACTGTGTTTTACAGACAAAAGAGAAACTAGCGTACTATATAATACTGCATTTTGCAGTTGGAGATAAAACGGAGTTTTGAAACCGTTCAGTTAAAAGGTGAGGGCGGCTTTCCATGTTATGCGGCTGGAAAAGCCTGCAATGTCTTATGCGAACTTGTAGAAGTTTTTAAAGTAGGTAAGTCCGTATTCATACAACTTATTGAACCGTGCACCTTGTAACACCATTAGTGGGTGTACTGATTTTCTTTGACTGTGCAACGTTTACCTAAAATATTATTTCTACACTGCAATTCAAAAAGTTTGGCACCAGTCGAACCAAGCCATGGCTGTAGGAATTGGCTCTTATGAGTTGAAGCTTGGATTTTGTAAGTTTTTGCCTACTGGTGAGGGATCTGGAAATATAAAATTGTCGAAAACTTGTGCGTTTCTTTTCCTTGCTGCAGTTTGCTAAATACGTCACACGTAGGTCACTAATGCTTTATCCAGGGATGAGATTCTTCCTCTTTTAGGTGGATTTCCTCTTTTTGAAACTTGCAAAACCACCTTAAAATAAATCAAACTCCCAAAAAAACCTACAAATTGACCTGCTTGCTTGCCTTTCCTCTTTTTATCGTTCAGAGTGACTCTCATCCCTGTTTATCGACCAATAGAAAATAGCTCCCTGGCAGATTAGAACTACCACCCAGCTACCAAGCGGGGTGAAAACGTAAGTGACCGTACAGTTGTCGTACTTGTTCAACTCACTGAAAAAACGTTATCGTCAAGGTATTATCGGCAGTCGAAATGAATAATAAAATTGCATGGCTGTGCATTAATTACTCTACGCACTTGCATGGATGAATTTAGCACACCACTGAATTTAGACCTGCACAAAATGCGGAAAGTAACGTCCGCTACATGCAGCACTGCAAGTTACAACTAAATTGTAGGGAAAAGAAAGCCATTTAGCTTATTACTTTAGCGCTGCGGGGAGAAGAAATGCATGGTACACAATAGCACCAAAATTTGGTGATTAAGACAACTGTCTTGTTTCAGGGCTTGACAATTTGTAGAAAAGTGAACTCAAGGTACATTATTTAATGCCCAAAAATGCATCAAAGTGAATGCAGATATACAAGGCAGGAGCTTGGTAAAGAAAGCTGTAATGTTTAGTGTTTATTGACACTAATTCCACACCCCTCCGCCTGTAAGTCAAATTAAATTTTTTTGTATCTTTTATCAACTGAAGATATAACTTGAAAAATGTGGAAGCCTTGTCGCTATTTCATCAAACTTTATTACTATTTTTTTGGGATCCCGTTGGCAAAATTTGATTGTCTACAACTGAAAATTGATTGTCTACAACTGAAAATACAGTAGTTATGTCGTTATAATTGACACTAACCCCCAGCCTTGCCCTGACATGATACATACAGCTGTAATTATTTGTGGCCAGTTCAAAAAGCAACCTATTCTGTGTATGATTACTACGTGACGTTTCCTCTTCTCATTAACCCTTTAGACCCCAGAACACGAGCAAAAACTACGCTGTTTGTGTGCTCTTGTTATGTGCTATACATCTATTTAAGTTGAAAAGGATTTCGTCTCGTCGTCCTGTGGCTTAGAGACTACGTCTTTATCCTCTCAAATTTAACATTTGTTTCCGACTCTTGCTTCGGCTGACTATTTGATATTTTTGTGTGTTTGTAATCTTTGCTAGGCCTTACTTCCTAGCGAATCAGAAAGTTATTACAGGGTATTCCATAATTGTGTAGAATGCAGCTGATTTTCACGCTCGATGGCTCGTGTCCTTTCACACACTCCATAAGTTCAAAACTGGTATCTTCCTATTCAGTGGATGCCGAACTCCGCAACAATATTGATTTGGAAAAGAATGTAGCGATCGCTGTTTACTTTAACCATTTTGTTTGCAGCAAATAAAATGTGCGTATCCACTGGTTCTTAGATAATTAGGCCATCTGTGCCCTATTTTAAAATCCACAAAGCTTTACGTCATTTTTTTTAAAGTTCTAAATGCATGTATGGTTATTTCAATGATGACATTAACCTAACTCGATATCATCGTGTATAACTGGGATTATTTTAGTCCAGGTTGAACTAGTTGACTTAGGTTCTCTTAGTTTTCTGAGTTGCATACTCCATGATAACGGTTTTGTGGTTGTTGAATTTATCATAGGAGTCGCATCGAGAATTTAAGAATAATTGGATGACATTTTGTCATTTCAAACACTTTTTCCTCCGGTATTTTTCTCTTTTATGAAGTAATCCACCGCTCCCACTAGCATAAACATGACTTAATTTAAATACTTAACGTTTCTTTATTTTTAAAGTATTTCAAGGTACTTTTGGAGATTCTTAATAATTCTGCCCCGTTGTGGGGAACAGGATAGATACCTTCTTCCGCAAGCTGGACGAGAATTTTGTTTTTACGTTTGCACTGAAATTTAAATTGTATGTACTTGTGAGGTCTAAAAGGGTTATAAGCCCTATTTATTGTAATGTTATGTTGTAGCCTGTTTATATTTCGGTATGTGCTTAGAAATTAAGGCTACTCTTGCTCATTGTACTGTTTAGAATTTATACTGCTAACAAAACTGGCTACATGCCTGGTACTAATAAAACAGCCTTAAAATAAGATTATTTACGGTACGAACAATATTTAGTTAGTCTGAAGCATTCAAAGGGTAATGAGAATATGACAACATTTGGAGTTTTGCATCCCATCGTAGGAACAGTTAAATGCCTAATTTGAGAGTAATACCTAATTAGGTAGGATAATGTACCATTGCGTTTTTAATAATTTGTTTTTGAACAGGTTTAATGATATCACAGTTTAAGAACTTTGCATACGCTTATTTTACAGTGTTAATAAATGTCTTATTGAAATGTCGAAAGTATGTTGTATCTTTATGTGTATTTGTTACGGACGGGTGCATCGGTATAGACTTTGTAACTAAACGAACCAAAGAAGGTTAGGTCAGTCATTACCCTGATCAGGAGTGCTAATTTGGACTCAATTATTATTTTTAATGTCCAAGCTCAGGGAAAGTATCCCCTTGTATAAGTGCAGATAGTATTGTTAGCATACCTAACTTGCCTTAAAGGGCAAAGTGCCGAAACGAATTGTTGACTCGACAGTATTTTGGGTTATATTTTTGGACTGAACTATGGTATTCGATGGTTCAGTTGTATGTCACTCATTGGCAGCTATTTGACCCATTATTAATTAATCTATTATCAATTATCCTAGACCACGCTAATAGTTACGAGTGACAATATTTCTCGGTAATGTAAATTTCTGCACCAATAATTACTGTTGGATTAAGTCTGTTACTTCATATGAAAGATAATTTTTGGGTAATTTTAAATTACATTTGGACTTTAGTTTTCACTTAAATTTTCAATAATTAATCTTTACGTGGGGACACCAGTAGTGGGAAAAGTTATTTTCCATTACAGCTCTTGGCAAGTGGTGTATGTATGTTGACAACATTACTTTTCCAAACCTCCAAACCAGTGTATCATTATTATTCAAGTTGGCAAATTGCTTTAAAATGTAAAACCTTATTTTTTTTAATATAGTCTGTAGCATTTCTGCAATGCAATTAGTTTGTTAAGTAGATTATGTAACATGTGTAACTATGCTAGTTGAATCATGTAAAATGTAGCAGGCAATCTGTTTTAGCAACTGGCCTTCTGGAAAAATACTCTTCACTCTAGAATTATAGTACCAGGGGTAAATACAGTTCTAGCGTGAAAGAATATTTTCTTAGTGTTTTCCCAGAATTCTTCCCCAAAAACATTGCAAAATAAGCGTGAAAAAGAGAACAGCTTTCAAGGCACCAACGTCCTTGGGACAATGGCCATAGAAATAATATTTGGAAGGAAACTAAAAATAATTGTAACTGCAAAACTATGTGCGCTATAATAAAATACTATTTAGATTAAACACACAAAAAATGGGGATTCCTTGTGTGGTTCTATCATCTTAACAGTAAAATAGCATGTATCGTCAATCCAATGCAAAAAAAAATTTAAGTAATGAAACTCATTCAAAAAGTGCAGTTTGTGTACGAGATATTATGAAAACTTTACAAAATAAATAAAAAATGGTCTCTATTGATCACACATAGCAGTTTCTTGTCCCGTTTTCTTGTAGAGAAGCTAAACTGGTGTTCTCATTTCTAGTAATGGCATATTTCCCCCCAACTTTGAAATTATTCCAGTCAGAAACTAACATATTGCAAAGAAGATTTACCCTGCAATATACATGAATACGCAAATGTACAGAACCAAAACCTCCCGTAGCATATACAAATATTCTGTCTGCCATTGCCAGTTGTTAAGTCTGCGACCTTAAAACCCTTTGCCCCTGTGATTTGTTGTTTAGCATTACGTGTGTTTTTAGAAATTAAATTTACTGTTATCCTAAGTATATGTTGTAGCATGAAGTTGTGATACGTAAGTTGTGAACTGTTGAATGTTTAATGAATAATAGAATGTGTACTTGCGATTTCCAGCTGTGAAATTGGTTAGGTTTCGAAACTGAACTCTCAAGGATTCTTTACTACATAATAACTGTTGATTCTTGAATAACGACTTGAAATTTAACTATGTGGAAGTACCGTTTTGTATCAATTTTAAATGCCGGTTGCCACCAAATTAGCATCTAGGCGTATTGAGTTCTCTTTTGTAGGAAGCGAAGGAATGCACAAAGCAAAACTTTTAAACGCAACAAACAAGCCATGTGACTCCTTAATTATTGAGTAAAAATATGGTACGCCGGATGTTGTGTCATCGGCAGTCGTGCACCTGGAAACAAGCCATCACTAGATGGCGCCATCTATTGACACTAATATCGTCAATCTTTATAGCTTCTTTTCAGGTGCACGAGGCTGTGCCAAATTTTTACTCAATAATTAAGGAGTCACATGGCTTGTTTGTTACGTATACAAGTTTTGCTTTGTGCATTCCTTTGCTTCCTGCGAGAGAGAACTCGATAAGCCTAGATACTGCAATACTTATTTGATTGCAACCGGCCTTTAAGCACTGTTTAATGAGCCTTGGAGGCGTGTAAAATATCGTGTTAGACATTTGAGATTCTCTTGTTAAGTCAACTTTTTGTGGGATACTAATACGAATGTCACAGCTAAGAAAAATAACCAACATCTCCTTGCATGAGCTGCCATGCTAGCGTAATTTTCGCGACTTGAAAATTCCGATACTAATACAAGGCCCAGCGCTTATTATTGTAATTGAATGGCGCTCAATGAAACACGCATTGTTGGTTATTGAAAGCTGAAAATGTAGCTATAAAGTTAAATTAATAAAACAAAGCTAGTCTAACATTGGACTAACTACACTGTTCGCGAGGGACGAGTCACGTACGGCTGCCTGTAAGCTCGACTGTATTCCGACCGTCTGCAGCTGTGATCGCAGCGCAACCTCATAATCCGTCGGTGGCCTGTCACCTTAGGCCACCTCACTCGCGTCACACAAGTGACGAGAGTTAAACAGAAAAACTGGGATAAACCTTCGGAAATAACTTCGATCTCCCTTGACGCAAGGTTGCGCTGCCAGTCTCCTAACAGTATCGGGCACACTGGCTGTGTATTGCGGCTGTGGTAGGTGAATGGTCCACCTCGAAGAGAGTAGTTAGTCCAAGGTCTAACGGTTCAATTTTGAACAATCAAACATGTGTTGAATACCTGGTCAGCTTTCAAAGGACAGAACATGTAAGTTTTTTATTGGTTCCAAAGGATACCCAGACACTTACTTGAGAGCCAGACTTTTTATTTTCATGCAAGTTAAAATTTGGTTCTTACTCAAAGCCCAGCTTGCTTTCAAGGCCTGGAGCTTAATCAAGGAAATTAATTTTTCAGTGAAACCGTCCACTTGACTGGGTGGAAGTGATTTAGAATAGCCATTTGTTAACAGGTTGAGACAATGCAAAAAAAAAAAAAAATGGAACATGTGCAAAAGTTTGATGTACTGGAATTCATGGACGAAATTTAAAAAATGAGGGAGGTCTTGTGAAATTTTCTAACTACCACTTTGTGTGTTTATTCATTTGTACGAAACCTTGGGTCGGGTTCCTGATATTACCAAAGAACTTTGAAGTGCTTTCAGGAAGCTTATGATTGAAATATTGAATGTTGAATTGCTGTATGTGATTACCAGAAAGTTGAAAACAATGCTAAATAGCGTAATAATACGCTCGAATAACACAGAACAGTAAAACATTATGTATTGTGTATTAATGTTTATTTGTGACAGACTCCACAACTATGATCACCGCTCTGGTGATTTAAATTTGTTTATTTATTGACTGGAATTGAAACTACCGAATTCTATCTATGTATTAATTGGAAATTTCCCTGCCTCCAACCCTCCAGAAATATTCTTGCACACAACTTAGCCATCACAAAATTACTGAAATCTTGGTGATCTCGCCACGAAAGCACAGCCATAACAAATGATAAATTTAAAAAAAAAGCCCGTATAAAATGACCATTTTGGGAATGGAAGGAGGTCAATTTAAATGGCACTTCCTTTTTCTGGCACCATGTCCTTGTGATCTGGTGCTCTTCAAATTGTAAAGAAGATACGTCCTTTACTTGCCATTGCCCTAACACCCTTGTAGTTTAGGGCATTGTTTGTCATCCACACAATATTTCTGTGACACGAGTTCTCTACTGAAATTAAGACGCATCGGATGTATGTGTTCCCTCAAAAGGCGGGTACACGGACAATTTTTGAACTTGATAAACCCGAATTTGGCAACACTGCAAACCTGGGTTTGACGGGAGTTGAAGTTCAATTTTGTAATTGCAGTCCTTTTAAAGAAATTTAGACATGTATTTGTCAGGTAACTAGTCGAGTTCCTCGTATATGCCAGTGTAAGTAATACAGAATTACACACAAATTTTAAAATTCCAGCCTCATCCCTAGGTATTTGAAAAAAAATTGTAATAAATTTATTTCCATGTTAACGAGTTAATAGTATTACAATTTTTGCTCTTTAGGAAGTAACGTTCAGTTGTGTATATTTTTACATTTGAAATGTTTTTTTTTAGGTTTGAAACTAAGACTGCTATGAAAGTTCATATAGCCACAATATGAAACTACAATACAGACATAGGGCCTATTTTCTATACAGTTCTGAATGCGGAAATCATATTTTAACCTTCAATTTTGCAATGGTAAGCATGGTACTAGTATGATACAATTGTATATATTGTGCGTATATATACTTGTACTTACTTGTCACCATATTTACCTAACACAATTATACTGTACTAGTACCATGATGGTTGCCATGACGATTGCCATTGCTAAATTGAAGGTTAAGATATGATCATTCAAAACTGCATTGATAATAGGCCTATGCCTGTATCACAGTTTCATATTGTTGGCCGGATGAACTTCCACATAGCCTTAATTCAATACTATAAAAATATAAAAAAACAATTGAAATGTGAAATACAAGCACAATTAAACATTACCTAAAAGCCACTGCGTGGAAATTTATTATAAATTTTCAAAATGACTAGTAAACACTGACTGCCTATTATGTGTTAAGCTAAAAATGATTTTCGGGAAGATTTTATTCCTCAGCATGCTTTGTAATTGACACTCTTATCCAATTTTTGTTGTTTTGATTTAGTTTTTTTAACCTGTTTTGATTGTTGTTTTTATGAGTAGAATTGTTTGTATTTTAACAAATAAGAATTTAGTGTTTTGGTCTTGAGAAAAATAAATTTTTTTTTCTGTGTTAACGCCAAAAATAAGAATTCGAACATTGTACAGAAGTGTTTTTGTGTCATATTTTGTGCCATTTAATTTGTTCGTGTTATCCTCCCACAATATTACTTTAGGTGATGAAGTTATCCAGAGCAATGTGATGTTAATTGTTTGAATGTGCAAAGTATTGTGGTTATTGTCATATGTTTATTTTATCTGAAACAACAAAAGACAGCTTTATGAAATTTGTATAATAATTTGTTATGTAATTGAATAAACACTATTGATAAATAACAATAATTTAAATAAATACAATAACTGTTTATGCTAAAAAAAATCATGAGCTCACGGGTCATAGTGGGTAACAGTGGTTGGGAGAGCTAAGCAGCAGTTGAAGAACGGAGGACAGAAGAATCCAGAGGCCATCATAACCAACGCTCTTATTATTAAATGGATAATAAAAATGCGACATAGGTTCCAGTAATACAAATCTACTAAATAGGTCTAGGCATTCAGGCATGCAATACGACCATGGTCGATTTTTTTTTTGGGGGGGGGGGGGGGGGGGAGACAACAACCACCATCCCACATTCACAGCCAAGAAAACATCTCATTCTGAAAAATGGAACTCAGTCGAAAATACTTAGATTTATAAAACAAAATGTGAATGAATAAAAAAAATTAATAATATTTTGGCACAGCTTTGGGTAAAAAAAAATGTGCCCTTAAATCCGTTAATCCCAGTCTAGACCCCAAGGCAATCGGCCTCCCACCATCACCACCACCTTAACCTTTTGCCAGACGAAAAGTATAACTACGTATAACTAACAAACAACCCCTGTCTGTGTGTAACTGTTGGCAGAGATCGAGGGACAGGAAGAAGTCTTGCCAGGGCATTGTCTGTAGTGTCGTTTGGCAGCTTTCTTTGTTGCGGGGGTTGGGGTGGCAGTGGGTTATGATGAGCAATTCTTTACATTGCATTCGTTATTTAAACATAATGCGTGTTGGCTTTTAAGTTAAGTAAAACAGTGCGTGATTCAAGAAGAGTTGCATTAATGACCAGCCAATTTCTAATTTTCGTCTACAGCTAAATTATCTTAAGCGATAAAAGACAAAGAACATTACTATGAAAATGTTCGTAGAATGAATTTGGAATTCTGCCTTTGTTATGTAGCGCTGCCTTCCAAATCCGTCATCGTACCGGGAAAATATCGGGGCTCCTAGTACACACTATCCCATTGCTCACGAAGCAGACTCGCATGTTTGTCGAATTGATACCACACAACTGTTACACTAAATAATATTCCGATAACTTACCGATTATACAATAATTACCTGATTAGCAGGAGCCACAATACGCGTAGAATACTGGGACAGTTTCCGGTGAAGCGCAAAGTAGCCGCCATTTAAATAAATAATAATAAATAATAAGAATTTGACCTGTAATGGTCAGGAGAACGGAAGGGCCGGGGCCACTGACACCGATCCTTCAGAAAAGAAACAAGGGGAAATGTTTAAGTTTGGTAATTTCTTTTTAAAAACTTATCAAGTGGATGTTCATCCAAGCGACGCTTAAATTCACTAACTGAGGGCGAATTGACAAAAGCTTCTGGAAGAGAATTCCAAGGTCCTATTACCCGAGACGCAAAGAAAAACTTTCTGGAGTCAGTCCGTCTTTTATCGGTACGCCCAAAGAAGTACGACGGATATAACTCCGTTTTCCTATAAGATATTGACAAAACGTGAAACTAACTAGTTCAATTCTGGTTCAACTGCTTTTTCATATGGAAGCATAATTGGCAACAATTCTTGGTCAAGGACCTAGACCCATTCATATACAAACGATTTAATCATACACTGTTCAATACCAAAGCCTACAAGTTTCTACAGCTATCATATGCCACCTATCAAGTTGCCTCGCTGGTGTTGGAGCTTAGAGCAGCCCCTAGTAACAGGCATTGCCTGCATTACAGCTATCGCATGCCGCCTATCAAGCTGCCTCGCTGGTGTTGGAGCTTAGAGTAGCCCCTAGTAACAGGCATTGCCTGCATTACAGCTATCACATGCCGCCTATCAAGCTGCCTCGCTGGTGTTGGAGCTTAGAGTAGCCCCTAGTAACAGGCATTGCCTGCATTACAGCTATCGCATGCCGCCTATCAAGCTGCCTCGCTGGTGTTGGAGCTTAGAGTAGCCCCTAGTAACAGGCATTGCCTGCATTACAGCTATCGCATGCCACCTAACAAGTTGCCTCGCCGGTGTTGGAGCTTAGAGCAGCTCCTTGTAATAGGTATTGTCTGCAATACAGCTTTTGCATGCCACCTATCAAGCTGCCTCGCTGGTGTTGGAGCTT